>JAWDEX010151021.1:0-22455 GCA_035221805.1 Trichilia hirta | reverse complement strand
TTACATCTTTAAGCCTAAATAGCCTACCTAATGAATATTGTCCCCTAGTAAGGATACATGAGTCATATATGCCTATTTTCTTGATAACCCAATCAATTAAAATTTTAGCCTAGAAATTAATCCATCTTGAGTCCATGTTTGGAACTAATAGAGTTAAGTGATTAATTTTTATTCCTAAAAGGATAATTAAATAGTATAAGGAATAATAGTATGGGTAAAAGAGAAAAATAAAAGTACTTAGCTACATGCTTTGGGTGATATAGAAGAAAAATTAGAAGAAAAGAAAAAAGAGAGAGAGAGAGAGAAGAATGATTAAATACCTGAGCCAAAAGAATTGATCATTGTGCTTTAGAAAGTTTTAGGTATTTTAAGTATTTTTTTTACCTTTTTCTACCTACCCATACTCTCTTAACCCCATTACAACCTAAACAAAGACCTTGTGCTTCTGGTTTGCATTTGTTTGAGTTGCAGAGGTTTGGTATATTAGTAAGACTGTGGTAGGACATTTGTATGGGTCAAATTTGTGTGACATAGTTATCTTTATACACTTGAGTGGAGAAGTAAGCACGAGAAAGATATTCAATTCATGCACACTCAATCTTGCATTAGTTTTTTAGGTTAACATTAGTGAATTTAAGTAATTACAATTCAATTTGCTTGATTTATTTGATGAGATGGTTGCATAATCATAGTCTTAAATATCAGGGAAAGATAGGTGAGTGGGATAGCAATTGTTTTATTTGTTATTTTGAGATTTGCTTAAGGATGAGTAAAGATTAGTGTGGGAGATTTTGATAATGAAATTTAAATGGATAATCAAATTTTCAAGTATGTTTTTATGTTAATTTGGCTTATCTTTAGGTTTAATTTAGTCAATTTGCCACTAATTAGAGTTATTTGCTTTATAGGTGCAAAGTTGCAAGACTGGATTTGAATTGTTTTAGAGAAAGACTGATTCAAGAAGGGGGCCCAATTCAGCATCAGATGCAGTTGGATTGTAGAAGAATGCATGGAAGTAATCAACAAGCAAAGGAAGCAATCAAGACTAATGTTGGTTATGGCGCTAGTTTTGTTCAGGAGAGGAGACTGGCACCGAATGCTGCCTAGAGTCTTAAAATGAGAAAAAATATTTCTTTTAATTTAATTAGGATTCTTTTAGGCTTAAAGAAAACTATAAATAGAGATTTATTTCCATAATTCAAAGAGAGCAAAAAATTGAAAAAACTCGAGGATGCCAATTTCTTTTCTTAGATTAAGCATTGAATCAATTGTTTTGAATTCTATTATGGGTTGTTATATCCATAACTAGGGTGAAAGGTTGTAACCTAGTTAGAGATTAACTTTTAAGCTTTCTTGAATTGCTATTTAGTTTTAACTTTTCCAATTCATATGTTATGATTTGTTCTCCTTGATTATATTAATATTTGGCCACAACAAAAATAGTTTTAGGGTTTATGTGAAACACTGACAAGAAAAGCATAGAATGTGCACTAGGAAAATAAATATAAATGATTAAGAATAGACATATATCCTGAATGTTTGTGATGTTACATAAAAATTAACTATAGATTTTAATGGACTTAGTTAATAATTAAGAGATCAAAATATATCAATATTAATTTAAGTACAACAGTAATATTTCATTGGAGAATTAGGGTATTAATCGAGTTAATTAACATTATCATTGAATTCATATCAGCAATTTTTATAGCTGAATTCTGGATCCTTAACATTTGTATTCACTGATAACAACCCAATTTGTTGTCATAGTTAGGTTAAAATCTAATCTCTTTGTTGTAGTTTTAGTATAATTGAATCTTTGCTTATTTATTTGATTTTTTTACAATTAGTTTACTTATTCCTATGGATTCGACGCCTTGAAATTCTTCTCAAATTTTATTGGTACGACCAACTCTATACATTTGCAGAAATTTTCCAATCAGTGTATAATGAAATAGATTTTGAAATTGCATTTTCAGAATTTCTTGTTTAGAAAAATATCCCTAACCCAAATTTTTAAATAAAAAAGAAAGGTTAATGATGAAGGCACATTGGAATAATTGATGTTCAAAAGTTTAATAATTGAATCTTTCTCATAGAGAGAATGATTAACCATTCAACTAATTAAGGACAAATTAATAATAACCCGTTCACAAAGTTTACTTCCAAGTCGAAGGTGGCCCTCAAAAGTTAGCCAAAAAAAAAAAAGGTTGATGGAAGTCATTAATTATTGACGATAAGATTCAAGTAAAAAGATTGAAGAAAATGATAAAAGAATAGTAATAAACAGTGAAGATCTTTTTTATTTAATTAAGTTAAAACATAAATTTTTTACTTATTAATTTTATTTATTTCAATGATTAAAACATATGATAGAAACTAGAATTTAATATTATCACAAAAAAAAAAAAAAATTTAACAAATGAAAATGATTTATTGGCAACCTTCAAAAGCAGTCTATTTTAGCACGAAAATTCCATCAATCCCAGCTATGATAAAATGGTCACTAGATTTTCTACACAATTTGAGACAACAAATAGGTTTCTGCTTCTTGTATCAACGACCACCATAATCACAAATATATTTTCTCTTTCAAATTTTCAATGCATGCATGCATTCATTTCTCAGAGATTCTTAGGAACTTTTCATCACATAATTTTCCAACAAATGATTATAATTTTCAGCTATGCATGCCTAGCTGTCTTGCAGTTTATTAAGGCATCCATTAAAGCGAAATTAGAAAACTCAGAATTGCTTTATCCTTACTTCATGTGAAAAAACAAAACGAAATCAGACATTGAAAAAGACTTATTGCTTTTAATTCCTTTCATCATGTGAAACCACCATTCCTGTGGGGTCTGAAAATCTATATAATATATTCCATCTCATTCAAAATGATAGAGAAAAAAATATAAAAATAAAATAAAATATGTGAAGTCTTATTTAGTTGCTTGTTTTAGACCAGGAAAGCAAATTTCTACCAACAGTTTGTATGAACAAATTAGTTCCATTGAATCGGACCTTGATATGTCTCTAAAGTAAAATATAATAATAAAAATAATAAGCCAATTCAATATGAAAATTATAAATAGCAAAAGGCAAACACACTTTTTTTTCTAGATCTATGCTAACAAACAGGCATAATCATTGTCGTCTCAAAGCTTATTCAAATGCTATCTACAGAAAACACAAAATGAATCCAAACCCTACCTAACCCAAAAACAAAATTATACCCTTTGATACTTCATCATTATTATGATCGTCATATGTACATGTATATATTGATGACACTAGAAACTTTATTGGCTTCTCTCTCCAATCAAATTCTTCTCAAGGTTTTTATTGGCATCTCAAGTGCATGTGAGTAATTATATAATTTTTTTTCAATGGCATAATAATTATATATGGATGGTCAATATGAGCTTGGCTGCTGTAGTCTCTTTGTATTATATATATTTGTTGGTGAAAGACATGATTCAACGGATCGATCAAAACTCAAAAAACACAAGAAGAGATTGGCATTAATTAATTGGTTGGTATACCTGAGTTGATCGATCGATCAATTTAATCCTATCAAAATATTTTAAGAGGGGATAATTAACGATTTTAAGTCAAAAGATTTTTTACTTAATTTAATGCCTTGATAAACTGAGATTTTGATTAAGTAATAATGATAATTTATTGATTAAAAAAATAATGATTAATTACAATAAGCGAATTCAAATTATTGAAAGATTATATGATAATACTCATGAAAACAAAACAAACAAAAGAAGGGCACTTAATTTTGATAGTTTGATAAAAAAATTTTAAATAAAGCAATTGACTTCAAATACCACATAAAGAGATTAAATGAGAATGAAATTTTGATAAACGTTTCAGTGGTAATTAGATATAAATTTATTGATTGCGAAATATAATATGTAAATAAATAACAAATAAATAAATAAATATTTACAAAATCTCTCTATCACTCTCCAGTCTCCAACCCTGCATGCATGCAAAAATGGGTAAATGTATAAATATAATATAGGATCACTCATCATCTCTGTAGAAGAATATGAAAATCTTGAGCCAGATTAGCATCAAACTATTTAGACTTCTCTCTCTTTGATTTGGCATAAAGAACTTTGTCACCATGTATTTGCAAGAGCACCTAAACACAGACCATTCATTCTCAGCCGTACACGTTGAACTCATCCACATACATAGTATAATAACATCTGGGTCCCTGAATATATTCAGCTTTTAACAAATAAAAGGCATAGGTTTTGTTATTCCTATTGAAATAACGAACTTAAACCTTTATCACACTGTGTTTCAGGTGTTTCCTTCAAAATCTAGGACCTATTTGTTTCAGATGGAAAACCTATACAAATTATTGTGATATGTTATTATCCCATCTACATATGCATGCAAGGCAATGGTATGAAGCGAGTGATCACGGTAAATCCGATTGCTTGTTGACAATGAATCAAGCTTGAACTAAAGCAGGACTGCTACAATCAAGTTCAGCACAAGAAAACAAAGGAAATAAACAAATCAACTTTACTGTTATATGCATTTTAGTTTATTTTATGTCTTCCCTTTGTACTGTCATCAGTTACATCTTAATTATGCTTAGTCAAAGTGTGTGTATAAATAGATCCAGAGAGAGAGAGAGAGCACTGGAATAATAAAGAAAACAACTACTGTTTCATTTCTTTCTTAGGAAACAACGGCGCAGATAAAAACCACTTAGGAAAGAAAAGAGAGTGGTTTCAAAATTTGGAACCACAAAACATGTACACGGGTTTGGAGGGATTCCATTTACTGTTGAGTAATGCATCAAGAATGGGCTCTGTTGTACGGGATATTTTATTAATTTTCAAACTATTTTATTATAATTCTTAATTCATTAATTTTAATAAAAAATTTAAAAATTATAACAAAAAATTAAATTTAAATATAAATATGCCTATCTCATTTTTATCTTTCTTTTGTTTAGGCGGTATGATATCCAATTAAAAAATAAAAATGGATGATGGTGATTTAGAGATGTTACTCGAGGACAACTCACGGACCCACCCATAACCTTCGATCCCATCACATGGGACCCCAAATTTCTCATGCAGTAAAATTGTAGGGTCCCATAGTTTCATATCATGGCCTTAATCTTTAAATCTCCAATATAACAACAATTGTATTATTATCTAACGATTATCAAAGGTAATAGAAAATTAAGAACAAGGAGGACTCTCTCTCTCTCTCTCTATATATATATATAAATATATATATATTCTAATTTCATTTACAATGTTGTTAACATCCTAACTTAATCTAATTGGATTGGTTAGGATTTTTATAATGAAAGTCAAGAGATTAAGAAATTTAGCATATTTGGACGCTAATATCGAAAAATAATATATTTGAATTTTGGTGACATGTGTCGTTTAGTTACACATGTTTTACACGAGCTTAATTATCACTTAGTTTCAAACAAAAAAAAAATTATAATAAATAATATTAAATATTAATGAGACTGTGATGATTAGTTTGATGAAATGGATATATATAATCCTCTTTATTCATACTTTCCCGCATCATAAAGTAAATAAGGGTAATGTCTTGCGTGAATAAAATAGATAAAATTAATAAATATATATTTAAAAAATTTAATGTAATTTATTTTTTAAAAATATTAATTTAATAGCAATCTCTCCTTCTTCTTCTTTTCTTTTTTTCCTTCATACCATTATAAAATAAATAAATAAATAATGAATAATTTCCTGGGGGTAAAATTGTAAATAAGACAATCAAATAAAATAATTTTTAATGATTATGATTGTAATTATAGTTTCTTTGAACCTCAACAAAATTCCAAACAACATGAAAATTACGATTATATGGGCCTAGAGAGATTATAATTCCTCATCCAGCCTAGGCTTTTATTTTTTATTTTATAAATATATATAAAATATGGTGCACCAACTCGAAGTTGACATTATTTTTTCACTCATTATTTCATATAAAAGTATAATTATTTTAAAAATATATATATTTATTATTTTTTTTAAAAAAATATATTTTCTTTTAGTGTGCAATGAAGGCCTCCTTCGTCATTCCATTCAGCTCCTTCCCCATATTTCGTTGCAACATTTTAGTAATAAAAAATATTTATAAAATTTAAATTTTTTGGTTCCTTTTATGCTCAAAATTCATTAAATCACAAAGACTAATTGAACTGGAGGATGATATTTTGTTTTTATTTATTTATTTTTCTGTTTGCTAAATTTAACGTATGTTTTACATTAAAAAAACCTAATAACACATCTATAGTAATTCTATATTTCCAAAACTTGGTTTTATAAAATTAATTATTTTTAATTGTATGAAAATTGTATTCTATCACGTAATCGAAGAAATACATCTCATCTCATTTAACATTTTACTCCAGTGACAGGACTGAACCATAGACTATATCAAGCCCATTACGCTATGGAGAATCATAAGCATTAAGTTTTTGGGCCATAAAAAACAAAAGTTTAAGGCCAACAAATAAGCCCAGTAAACTTGATCAGTAAATTTTCCTTGAAGGCTTAGCCCACACCTATCAGTGCTATGGGCTTCATAGACAAAACTCTTACCAAAATTTCGAAGTTACAAGCTTAAGCTCTTTATTGAACCCAATAATATTACACTTAATTATAAAAAAAAACGTATATAACATACATAGATTTAATTTTTTATAAAAAAAATTTCAAAATTAAAATAAATAATGTGGTTATTGAAAATATGGAAACCAAATGATTTTTTTTTTTATTAATTTATGGTTTTCAGTCAAAGAAAGCCTAGAATGCAATAGATATAGTAAGTCATTCGTAAAATAATTTAATAAAAATTGATTATATATTTGTTCATCATCTTTATCCCCATAATTTATTTATAAATATTATTAAATGCAATTCCTTGCCAAAAGAAAAGTGGAGAATTAAAAAAAGAAAGACAATTATTTGGCTTTTTCCATTTTGTATTGTTGTTTAGTTGGTGAATGGACCTCATGAACTCCAAATCTTCGAAACAACATTTTTCTTTGGGATTAATTTAACTTTTACAAGTCAATGAGATATCAAGAGTCTTATTTTTTTTTTTTCTTTTGAAAAATTTTAAATAGTCAACTTATCCAGGAGTCCACTGACCATGAAAATATTTTAGTTATCTATAAATTGAATTTGACTTTGTTTATATTTTAGAAAATATATATACAATGTTTCTAAAAAGAAAGATAGGCAAAATTTGACAAAATTCCTAAATTCATATCACAATTGATAACCGCAAAATTTACAAGCTATTAGTAAAAAAAAATTGTCCCATTTATTATAATTATTTTTAGCATTACATTTTCCTAATTTCTTTTTTTCTTTTTTTGGCATACTATATAATAAAAGTTTTAATAAATTTATATAGTATATGGTGAACTTGAAAATTTTTTGAGTAAAAATATTTTAAATACCACATAAATTTTATCTTCCAATTGTTATTTGTCATAATTGTCAATCTTGTCTCGAGTCAATATTTTGACTATAGCACAATTCTCCAATTGCGTGAAAACACAAAAAAGAAAGTTATGAGTAAAGTAGATTTTCAGTCAAGTAAACTCTAATACTTAAAGTTAATAGCGTGATCAACGAAAAAAAAATACAATTTAAGTGTTTAATACATAAATACTGATACAATATGGATGAGGCGAAGGGTGTTACATATAACCCATTCTTTGGTGGAGGGATACCATATTTATAATAGTTGGTAACACATTTTCCTAGTTTTTACACTTGCAAATATTGAAGAATAAAGGGCTAACTTATTAAAAAGTTGAATGTTAAAATTAGAGCCGAGTCATTTCATAATTATTGCCTAATGGTATAAACTAACTGACAAAATAATTGTTTAGCAAGTGCCTTGTATAGCGTTCAACATTAAATGTAATGCAATACCTTAAGTAACCTTAATACATGTGCATCATTCTCTCTCTCCATCTCCCCCCATTTTTGAGTCATAATTAATCTAAAGTGAGGCCAACTTTATTAATTCAAGAGCAAGTCCTTGCAAAGTTGAAAAGGTCGGGTTGGCATTGGTATTTCAGGTCTTTAACAAGTGGTGATGCTAGTTTTACTAACTTGGGGGTAGTCCAAGAGGTCAACAATGTAAAGTTGGCATTGATACTCTAGGCTGCCAAAAAAGGTAAAAAAAAGTCTCTTCCATTAGCAAGATCAATTTTATACTACACATACTAAAGGATTGATTCTTTGTCTCCTAAATCTCAATTAGAATAGTAATCTCACTCAACAAAATTTGTGATTTTTTAATCCATAATTATAACCAGAGATTTTATTTTTATCTATTTAGTGAAATAATCAATAGCTATGATGACATATTAAAATACTAATATGCATCCAAAGATAAGGATGATTTAGGTTTTTTAAAAAGTCTAATGCAACTTATAAATATTTTTTTAATAAAAACTCAACAACACAATTAATCAATCTATCATAAATATGTCAATTCAATCTTAAGAAAATATCTCAATCGATTTTCACTTGCCATAACAAATTGAACATAAGTAAACAAACGATATTTAAAAGAGAGTAAGGGATAGAGAAATTAATTGTATATAAAGAATGGTTCAACCAACATTTCTTACATTCACTCCTTCAAAATTTACTTAAAACCTTTTACTAAATTAATCTATCAACTAAAGGCCTTCGTATTTATAAATTGAAGATTTTTAAAGCCTCACTTTCAAAATTTTACAAACTGAATACATTTTATAAGCTTACCTCCAAACTTTAATAAATGATTTCTGACAAGTTACTGAAATCCATCCTAAAAAAACACTCTTTTATAATTCAAATAGTAAAAATAAAATAATTAAATATCCTTTACCATTTTTCTAACAAAGAAATTGATGATACAAATAATGTGCTGAGATTTATGATTTAAATTTTTGACAAATATAAAATTAAATATATTTTTAAACTCAAAAAATATGATACAAGATGTTTAAAGTATATGTCTCTAGTATTTCAATTTTTTTGAAAATAAAAAAATAAGTAAATTTGTATTAAAAAAATTTAAAAACTAGCCATTATTAACTGTTGAAATTCAAATTTGGCCGTTAGAAGAATAAATCGATTGATCGATCATGGCTGTTTGAGGAGCTGAAGGGTTGGGTTAGCGTCAATAATTCAAGTCGCTGAAAGGGGGCAGGGCTAGTTTTACCAACCCAGATCGGTCTAGGAGGCCAAAAATGTAAAGTTGGCATCGATGCTTAAGGTCCCCAAAACTAATTTGCTCCAGTGATTGGGTCGATTTCGTACTACATGTACTAAAAATTAGCCCTCGTTTCTCCCAAACCCAGAACAGTGGTCTCATTCCATCCCTTACTATATATTATTATTTTTACAAGACTAGAAGTTTGTTTCAACATTAACTAAATAACTTAAATTATTTATTTTAAAGTCCAATTAGACACTTATTATAGATTGGAGTTGGTTCTGAAAAAGAATATGGCATAAATTTTGTCGATTTTGCATCTTTGAATTAATTATTATACCAAAAAATACTATGTATTTTATGATGTCTCCGTTTCATTTAATAAATATGACAAGTCGTTCACCTAACAAAATTAATTAGTTTTTTATGGTAAAATCAACATCATATATATATATATATGGATATAGATAATTAGTTGAATGAAACACGCTAATAATCTTTTAGTCAAGGTCATCACATCCCCACCTGGCGCGGCACCTAATTAAATGATTTATTTATTTATTTATTGTTTGAAATCTTAATTTAAGTATTAAGTTATTTTTTAAAATAAAAAATTATCTTAAATTTGATATTTTTATCTTTATATTCTTATAAATTTAAATTTTAATAAATAATAAAATCTTAAATTTTTTATAGTTACTTATAATATATATATATATTAGATTTTTATGAGTAAGTATGTAAAGAAATTAATTAGAAAAGCAAAAATTATTTTAAAAAGTTTATTAAGTAAAAGAATAATAATCTTGATTTAAAATAGATAAATTTATTTAATTAAAAATTAAGACAAAAAAAGAATAAATAGGCACTTAGTTGATAATATGATAATATTATTATGATAAGAAGGAATCAATTATCAAGTTTAATATAAATTAAAAATGAATTAAGTTTTGTATAAATTACTTTTTAATTATCCAATTGAATTAATAGGTGAATGTGGGCCTCTGCCCATGAACCATAATCCCATATATATAGAGAGAGAGAGAGAGGTCTTCCATGGGTTCAAACTCCATATCTGCTTTCTTGATTTGCTTTCAAAAAGGATTCCAATTTATAAAATTTGTTAAATGTCTGCCGCTTCTTTTATTTTTTACTTTGAATTTTATTTTTATTTGTGCGGATGGATTAATCAGAATCTGATTCCTCGAGAAGATCACGTGATCTGCTGCTTCTCAATGGTTGCCAGTTGTATTTCCGAAGAATGAATCACAACCGTTTAATTATGGTTGTTGATGATGCTCTCTGATCTTGACAAAAGAAGAAAGGGTAATGTTGACTTTAAGAATCAATATTACCGTCGATGCTTTCAAACTTTAATTGAAGTATGCCGAACGAATAGAGCCATTGCCCATTGGTGGATCTTGACCAATACTTTTTATGACTTTTTATAAACAAAGTGGGATTATCATGTAATTTTACATTTAATAGAAAAACCCTAATTGAAGATTCAAGTGGATTATAAATTATACCTTAAATCATATAGACTAGATTGAAATAAGTTGATGTAAAGTCTATGGTTCATATTTAATACTCACATCAATTTAATTAAGTTTATACGTATAATTTATAATTTATATGTTTTTATAAATATATATTTTATGACACAAATATATGTATCTTCTTATTTTTTTCATAATAATTTTTTTTTTAATTTCTTTTACACATTATAAAAAAAATTTACTGTAATTTAGTGTTAAATTATAATTTATTAATTTTTTATCGGTATTTATTTTTATTTAATTTCTATTTTTTCCATAACAGTTTAATTATGTCTTTCATTTATAATCAAACAATAATTTATCAATTAATATTACTCATTAGATTCATAATATATAATATTTATACTTTATTTATGATATAAAATTATATTCTTCAACTGATGCTGCACGCGATGTATATTCTTATGAATAAAATTTTAAATTTGTTGTATAACTCATTGATAAGTTTAAATAAAATTATAATACTATTAACAATAGAATTAAAAAGTCAATATACAAATATAACACGTAGCAATCTTTTACTGCTCTTAATAATATAAAAACCATAATGTTTTTGATTAATATTATTATTAACATGAAAATTTACATGTAATCAATCTATCCTGACCATTCCAGCGTCCGCCCCCTGTCTATTCATTTCAATTAAAATTTTATAATCCTAAATTTTCTTTTTTTTTTTATTTATTTATTTTGCCTGATTCTAGAAAAGAAAACGAATGGCTGATATATGAGAGCCAGTTAAACATGGATATTGAAATTTACCATAATAGAAATTGAATTGATTGTAGGATAAAGCGACATGTAATCCATAAATAATTTGGTGGTGGTGCCTGCAGCGTGGCGTGTTATGCGTTTGGCATGATTATGGATGAGTGGGACCCAATTCCTTCGCGTTTGAAACTTCCCTCCACTCACATGGCACACCTTGTCTGACGATTGACGAATGGCCTTAGCTATGACTTTCCGCATACAGAAGCTTCGTACTTGGCCCCACACTTTCAACTAAAGTCTACAGTTGCTTTTCTTATAATAATATTTTCTTAACGGGTTAATTGAAAAACAGTCGACCTGAAAATACAAAAGTAAATTTCAAGATTAGATAGAAATAACATAATATTTTTTTAAAAAAATTAATAATAATAAAATATTTAGATACTTCCTAATTTAGCATATTGTAATTAAAGTAAAACAAATCTAATCAATTTTTTGTGATTATAAAAATAACTGTAATTATTTCTTTATTATTTGATATTATTTTCTAATACCAATTTTTGTTATTATTAATGAAAGTTTTTAAATTAAATAATCTTTTGACTTTTTTTATAAAACAGAAAATTTAGATTAAATGTTTGTAAGAACGATCAAATCCCTCTCATTATTTATTAAATGATAAATACTCCCTTTGTCTTTTTTTAAAATAATCCCGTCAATGGCAAATTCTTTTTTATAAATTTTTGAAATGACAAATATTCTTCATTAAAAGTAAAACTAAATATTTTTGTCACACAAAATATTAATTTTTATCTTTTATTCAATAAATTTTTAAATTAAAATAATTAATTTTTTATTAAAAAATATTTTTAATTTAATTTAAAATTCTAATACTTTATATTAAAATATATATAAATTAAATTTTTTAAAATTAAATTTAACATATTTTTATTTGATATTCTTAAAAAATTGTGAATCTATTTATATTTTATAAAATTATGAATATAAAATTATAAATTAAAATTTTTAATATTATAAATATTATAGTTTTTCAATAACTTAAATAAAATATATAAACTATTTTTATTTAACTTTTAAAAGTAAAATTTATAATTAAATATAAATATAAAATTATAAATTATAAAACTTTATAATAAAATAATTTTAATTTTAATTTTTAAAAATTAAATTAAATTAAAATAATTTTATTTTATATTTATAAAAATTTATGATTTTATTTTATTTAATAATTTAAATCTACAAAAATTTAAATATTTTTATTTTATTGAACGATTATAATATTTGGTGCATTAGAAAACTTAATTTACAATTTTATATGAATAAGTATTTTTAAAATAAATTTATTAAATATAAAATTATAAATTTTATAAAATTATAAAATAAAGATAAATTCATAAATTTTATGAATATAAAATAAAAATATTTTAAATTTAAATTTTAAAAATTAAATTATAAATTTTTTAGTATAAAGCATTATAAAACAAAAAATAATTTATAATTTTTTATTTATACTTAAGAAAATTATGAATTTATTTTTGTTTTATAACTTAAAATTTATAAAAGTTTATTTTATTTTACTTTTAAAAATAAAAATAATTTAAATATTTTATTTAAATTATTAAATGATTATAATATTATAAAAAGAATTTAATTTATAATTTTATGTTCATAACTATTTTTAAAAGAGTTTATTAAATATAAATGAAAAATAAAAAATTAATTTTTTATTTTATAATACTTTATGCTAAAAAAATTTATAATTTAATTTCTAAAAGTTAAATTTAAAATATTTTTATTTTATATTCATAAAATTTAGTAATTTATTTTTATGTTATATTTTTAATTTATAAAATTTATAATTTTATGTTTTTATTTAATAATTTTTTTAAAAATACTTATAAATATAATATTATAAATTAAATTTTTTAATATACAAAATATTATACTCATTCAATAATTTAAATACAAATATTTAAAGTATTTTTATTTAATTTCGAAAAAATTAAAATAAAATTTTTATAAATTTGATTATAAATAAAAGTAAATTCACAATTTTTTTTGAATATCAAATAAAAATATTTTAAATTTAATTTTAAAAGATTAATTCATATATTTTTTTAGTATAAAATTTTATAAAGTAAAGTATTAAAATTTAAAATTAAATTTAGTATTATAAAAAAAATATTAAGATTCTAATTTAAATTTTAAATATTTTTTAATAAAAAATTAATTATTTTAATTAAAGAGTTTATTTAATAAATATTAAAATTTTATGTGATAAAAATATTTATTTTATTTTTAATAAAATAAAAAAAATTTATTATAAATTTATTTTCAGAAAGCATTTCTCATTTCAACAAATTACAGAGAATTGTCGTTCTCCCTCAATTTTTTTTTTTTTTTTCAAGGTAAGTAGGCTGTCCTTATGGTAACCTGCAGCATTCCACGTGGGTTCCACGCGGACGACCTTTCCTCTCGTTCAACACGAACACTCCCATTTATATTCCGTCTCCCTTTTTACTTCACACACGCGCGTTGCTCATCTTCTCTTTCTCTGAATATTGCCTCTGCTCATGCAATCTCCTGTCAGTGCCAAAGAAATCAAAACATGATGAACTTACATCAGATCCTTCACTCACAACTCTTACTCAGCGCAGTGAAACTTGGAATCACTCCTCTTCTATTCTTCATCGTCCTCCTCGTACAGATTCCGTTTTCCTCCGCTCAACCCAGCCCGGGAACGCATCAAGATCCATATGCCAGCATGCGTTTTACTCCTTCCATGGCCATAATAATCGTAGTACTAATCTCTGCGCTTTTCTTCATGGGATTCTTCTCCATCTACATACGACACTGCACCGATTCCAGCGGCCGAGCAAGCGTCAGGCCACTCACTGGAACGCAGCGCTCCAGGCGCACCGTCGCTCGTGGGCTCGATCAGGAAGTGCTCGAAACATTTCCGACCTTTGTTTACTCTGAAGTGAAACAGTTGAAGATTGGTAAAGGAGCACTGGAGTGTGCCGTGTGTTTGAACGAGTTTGAAGATGACGAAATGCTTCGTTTGATACCCAAATGCGATCATGTCTTCCATTCGGAGTGTATCGATGCATGGCTTGGATCGCATACCACGTGTCCCGTATGTCGGGCCAATCTGGTACCTCAACCCGGGGAGTCACTCACCCAATCAGGTGACCCGCACACGGAGTTGGACCTCGAGGCACAAAACGATGTCAACGTCGGCGTAAATGAAGAAACGCAACCTCCAGAGCCCCAAATCCTCGACGTCAACGGAACCAATCAAACATTGAATAGGACCCGTACACGTCGCTCGAGATCCAGCCGTCCACGTAAGTTTCCACGGTCCCACTCAACCGGGCATTCGTTGGTTCAACCGGGAGAAAACACGGAGCGGTTCACTCTGAGACTTCCGGTTGAAGTGAGGCAAAAAATAATAAACCGGGAGCTCCACCGGTCTAATAGTTTACTAGTGTTACCCAGGGAAAGTAGCTCAAGAAGAGGTTATCGCCCCGGAGGTGAAGGTAGTATTAGAGGGAGAAATATTCGATGGCTTGATCGATTTGGATCATTGAAGGCACCGTTATTTTTTATGAGAACATCTTCTCTTCGATCTCCAAGAACTACAGTAACTGATGTTAACGAAACTTCGATTCAACCAGCAATTTCAACAAGTGAATCAAATCGACTGATTCAACCTACAATTTCATCGAGTGACTCGAATCGAGTACCTGTTTAAACGATTTATTTAAATAATTAGATCACATTTAATTGTGTTTTATGACTTGGTCTAGATTTTTAAAATGTTCATTTTTTTTTTTTTTTGTAATTTAATTTTAGAGATTTGTGAATAATAATTGATGACAATGAAGAAGCATCCAATTTGAGGGGGAGAAAAAAAAAAGACAAAATTTAATTCAAACTTTGGTTTTGTATTGTCATTATTTGTTTTTGAAATGTCGTTGTCTGTAAACAAATTAAAACCGGATTGGTAAGACGAGGAAATAAGATAATAATGGATTTTTTCAATTTAATTATTGTAACTAAAAATTTGAAATATGAATTTTATAGAGTGTTGGATCATAATTTTTTTTTTTTTTCATTTTTGCATACAATTAATTTAAGTTTTACAGATACTATTAAATTTTAAATTTGTAATTTATAAATTTGTAATTTATACACAAGTAGGATTAGCTTTTACAATAAATTACTAAAAAATATATAAAAATAAAAAAAAAATCATAATTTATTTATTTATAAGTAGGGTGTTTCCCCCGAGATTTCAATAGTGCTCCTTGTCCTTGGCTTCTCTAAAATTCATTTTAATTTAGAATTTTGTATGTCTAAAAATCCCAACAAAATAATCCCCGGCCATGCTCTTCGTCCCGCATCTAAAACCCTGCAAAATTCTTAATTGTAATTACAATTATAATATTAGTACTAATAACAAGAAAAGATTGCAGGACTCTTTTGTAATAAATGCAAAAACTTATATCTTTGTATATAAAAATACCAAAACTAGAGACTCCGATATTATTATAATATGATGTAACAAGACAATCTTATTAATCTAAGAAATATGATGTCGTCATTCTACATTTCTGTTTTTCTTGTTTAATTATCCCTTAGAAGAAATGGAATCTCTTCTCCTTGGCTGTTGTATATTGACTAATTCTTCTCATTGTGAATAGCAATGGGTGATGGCATCATGGCTGATTCCTTTGAAAATAGAAAACAAAAATAATTGATAATCGTTGAATATTTTGCAATGCCTTTGAATTAATTAACTTACATTTCATCAGTATATATACACAGAAAAGAAAAAGCATAAAAAAAAAAAAAAATGATTCAACTGACTTGGTTCAATTATAGTTGATGAATCAAACAAATACCCAAAACGAAAATTATTGCTATTTTAGTGTAAACAACTTAAACTATTGCTAAAAATAATATAAAGATCATTCATCTTGTAAAAAAATATAGATTATTTTTGTTACAAGTCAATTAATTCATTCCCAATTCAATGCTTGTATAATTAGTTTGTTTGACAATTTGAAATTATTTAATTGGTTGGTGTAAGTAATAATTGATTTAGCGGAAGTGAAGGAAGAATAGACAATTAATTAATAATTTTATGATGCCTAATTTGTTACTTTGTGTGGGGAGGAAGCCAATGCAATGCACCATATTAAAAATAAAAAGATTTTGACAAATAAAAGGACAAATCCAAAACAGGTAGCAATGGGGATTGTGAAACATATATTTAATTCTTTGTAAATTTAATTGTCTATAACGCATCCTATCCTATCCTATCCTATCCTATACCTTCTATGAAATTAAGCAAAAATTAAATAACATTTTTATTTTAAAATTAGTGTTAAGGAAAATTTTATTTTGTCATAAAACCAACAAAAATAGCAATTCTAATTCAATGGTTTATTTTTAAATTATCATTATTAATATTTTATTATATATTTAATAATATTTTAATTTTTATTCCTTTATTTTTTATTTCTTTCATTTTAAACTTGATTTTTTTTTTTAACATATTCTATTATTATATTAAAATTATAATGGTAAATTCTTTGATCTCATTTCATACTTTATTTTTATATTAAAATTAAGGTGATAAAATAACACATTTTAAAGGTCAATATATGAATTTTATTATTTTATTAAAAAAATAGTTTACTATAAATTATCTTTATTTTTATTTTAATCGCTTTAATTTTATATTTTTTATACACTCACTTTGTTCTTCTCAATAATTTTTTAATAAAATACATATTATTATTTTGTTTATTTCTTTAAATTTATTTTTTCAAATACATCAAATAATTTGATTATATTATTTGAACACTAGTTTATTAATATTCTAAGAACTTTTTTATTTTAATAATTTTTAAAATACAAAATTTAATTATCTTTTTAGTAGAGATTTTATTTTATTTTTGTATGTTCGAGGATTAAACGAAAAATTCTCCTAAATTATATTTTAGTTAAAATAAGAGACTCTAAATTACTATACATAAAATTGTGAAATAGAATTAAATTAACTTAACAACAAAGTTTAAAAAAAGAAATACAAGTTAGTATACAAAAAATTGAACGACATGTCGTCCACAAGCTTCTCTCTAAATCAACAATAAATGTTTCCCCTGCGAACGACATAAACTCCGACATCGCAAATCAAAGAATAGAGGAACCAAACGCACAAACTTTATGGACAACGGAGATCAAAACACAGAACAGCCGCCGTCGCAAAACAAGAAGAAAACGTTAATTACAATACCATCGTACCAAGAAGTTATAGCGAGCTCACAAATCAATTCAACGACAACCCAACAACAAAGTCTATTTACTCCATCTCAGTCTTTTTCACAAGCTTTCTCTTTTATCAAATCCTCGGAGTTTTACAACCCTCCTCCCGCTAAACAACACCCTGCCCAGAATCCCACGTCAAGGTTTCGTCCTTCATTTTATCCTTAAGAAAGAAAATTGCTTTCTTTTATTGTTGAAACTTTTGCTCATGTAAATTTTTCGTCTTTGTTCTTTAGTCAAGGTGGTGAACAGAATGTGGGGGTTGCGTCAAATTCTTCGTCACAGGCTACTCAGAGTCGTAATGCAATCCTTGTTAGTCACAGACAGGTGAGCTTATTTTTTTATGTGTTTGTATTGAAGCACCTGATCCTGTTGTGTTTCCTCTTGTTGTTTGAGCATTTTGAACGAAAAGCTAGCTAAACAATAAAACTTGAGTGCCATTTTAGAATACACACTACGGTAAGGATGAAATTTTGTGTGGTTTGGAGTAGTTTATTAGAGTTTAGAGAGAACCACAATTTGGTAATTACCTTTACTTTCCAGCCATTATCATTTTGAGACAATTTGGGAAGTGCATTGTCTACAAAATCTTTACAAACTTTTGCAAGTATGTAAAATCTTGCAATCTATGGCTTATTCTCATGTATTTTAGTTGTTCTGTCAAACTGTGAGCTTCTTAGGAGTTATGCTTGTGTTTCAGTGAAGTCAAGTTAGTAATCGATAGATTCTTTCAGTTCTAGTTGCATGTATTAGCCTGAATGTGAAAGTTATTTTCTCCTTACGCAGAAGGGAAATCCCTTGCTCAAGCATATAAGAAACGTGAGATGGGCTTTTGCGGATGTCGTTTGTGACTACTTGCTTGGGCAGAACTCATGCGCACTTTATCTAAGGTATGAACTTATAAACGTTTTGTCCTATTTGTCGCTCTACTTGAATTAATCTTTTATATGCATAGTTTCTATTCATGCTTTCACTTTTCATTGGAATCAAATAAAGAATAATGTATGTGACTTGGATATAATTAACTAGCAATTGCACAAGCAATAAAAAATCGTTTCTATGTCTTGAACATATCAGATTATAGAATGTCATTGGGCAATTCCAACCACATGCGTTTGTGTTGAATAAATTCTCAATCTTTGTATCAGATGCTTGTTGAGATTTGCTCTTATGTATAAGGTTCTCTAAATTGGTTGTTTGATGCAGCCTTCGGTATCATCTTCTGCATCCAGATTACCTGTATTACCGTATAAGGGAATTACAGAAAAACTTTAAACTCCGTATTGTTCTGTGCCATGTTGATGTTGTAAGCACCTCTTCCAGCAATTTTTTCTAAGCTTTTCGGACATTTAACTGGATATATGATTTTAAATGAGATTTGACATTCATGCCTGATGTGCTTGTTTATTTATTTAAAACATTGGGAAATAAAGGAGGTATAGATCGTTTTTCTCATTGATTTCAGGAGGATGTACTTAAGCCTTTACTCGAAGTTACTAAAACGGCTCTGCTTCATGATTGTACACTGTTATGTGCATGGAGGTAAATTAAATTTTTTAATAGAAATGTAGTGTTTATGCTAAAGATTATTCTTTTTCTAGAAAAAAGAATTGAGTACAAGACTGCTTTCCTTGTTTGTCAATTGTTTAAATCTTTCTTTTGATGTCAATCCTTTAAGATGTATATAATTTCTAAATCTTTTGTTGACCAAGTGGGTGCTTTATTTTTGCAAGTGACTCAATTATGATAAAAGTTAAGAAACTTGTTTATTGTGGTGAGCAACCTGAAGAGAGTTTTCTTTGACCAAATTCTTATGTTTTGATATTATTTGATTGTAGCTTGGAGGAATGTGGTCGCTACTTGGAGACTATTAAAGTCTATGAAAACAAGCCAGCAGATCTTATCCAAGGCCAAACGGATACCGACTATATATCAAGGGTATCTGCTTTCTTGAGATTTCCTTATGTTTGTTATGCTGGCCAATAAAGAGTCTTGAAGAATAAATACCCAAATTGTATTATCAAGTTCTCAGCCTGTCTGAGCAATTAATCTGAGACTGTTTTTGATGTAGCTAACTCATGCCCTCACAACTGTTCGACGTGTGAACAAGACTGATGTGGTCACCTTAGGTTCTACATTTGGGGTATGCTTCCATACTTTATTACCCTGGCTCTTTGCTTGGTGATTTTTATTTGAAAGTATATGTTGCTCTGGAACTGATTGATATGTTTTTGCAGTCTCTTTCACATATCATGGATGCATCCATGGAAGATCTAGCTCGTTGCCCTGGCATAGGAGAGCGCAAGGTGTTCTATTTTTTTTTTAAATATTGGGACATTTCATTTGATGGAATTTTATTTTTCTGTTGTGTGGATATATTTCTGTGCACTGTCATTTGGGTGATCGCATGCAAAATTCTAGCCCTTTTTGGTGTCCTTGTTTAAAGCACTTAGTGTTTTGAATATTATTAATATTTCAATTCATTGGATTCGTGGATTAGGTTAAACGCTTGTATGACACTTTCCATGAACCATTCAAGCGTGTAGTTTCCAGTCACCCTTCTGTTCCAGAAACCCCTGCCCAGAAAGATGTTGAACCTTCCTCTGTTAGTGAAATACTAGAAATGGAGAAAGACATGGACGATGAGAACAAACGTAGGAAGAAAGAGCCAGAATTGACGGTCAAATCAGCCTTGTCTGCTGCTTTTGCCAAGTATGCTGATAAAATCGGCAAGAAGAACAGTTCATCTCAGGGAGGAGAAACAAGTGTTGCCAAATCAGGCTCTGAAAATAAGAATTCCAGAAAAGGGACAGCTAATTGATAATTTCTTTTCTATCCAAACTTCTCAATAACGGCAAAAATCAGCCACTGGTTAAGTTCAAATGCCTGAGAATATATCATGCTTCCTTGGGAAGATTTTGTGACATATTCTAGCGGCTCCCTATGTCATCCGAGTCGAGATAATATTAAAGGTGGAGAAATTTTACCAAATTTTATTCCTCTTGTAAGATTTTGTTGTTTTTCGAGAATCTGCATGTCAAACTTTGAATTGATATGTATGTACATAAATTAATTGTAATTCTTACTATTCCAGTATTATCAAATTCTTTAAAGCCGCACAACTCATTCTAGAAACAGTTTCCCATTACGAAAGCGTGGTGAGGATCCAGATTATAGGTGTAAATGGTTTTTTCTGCAAGGGCATTTTGAGTTGAATACCATGAATGAAATCATGATTAAAATTTTCCAATAAAATTTGTCATATTCTCTTAAAAACAAGTTATTCCAGAATTCATTATTCTTGTTGTTACTTATCCAGAATATAAGTGAAAGTGACGGCGTAGCTACCAGATTAAACTTAGCTATGAAAGTTTATGACTTCCATTATTTCAATTCGTACAACCACAAAATTTCTTACATTACAACTTTGCATTTTATGTACTAATTTTTATTCAAGTACACAGTCGTTATTACAATGATGACATTTGATATAATAGTTTATGCATTTTATGTTATAAATCTCATGTTTTGATGTTTTGATACTTGTGAGAACATTTCTCCCTGTTATGTAGTTTATGTAGATTACACTGGTTTACTCGGGTAAATTAGTGCCCCTTTCTTCCTCCAAGCATCTAACAGTACCCTTTTAACCATTTTTTTTTTATTTTTTTTTTTCACATTCTGGACTAACATTTTCTCTCCCTGGTGTCATTTTCTTCTTCTGAAGCGTACTAAATACTGCTTGGGAAAAAGTTACTCTCCCTGCAACAAAAATGATAAAAGTGCTTGTTAACACAAGAAATGACAAAAATTCTTTTCTTAAGATTCCTTGTGTTAAAATTTGAGCCAAGAAGATAGTGATAATCCGGGAGCAATGGTAGTTGCCTCTTTGTTTTCTTCTTTATTTGTAGATCACCGAGAAGATTTCATCCTAGAACTTGGGTCCCAAATAGCCATGGACTAGCTCTACCATTCTTTTAACAGTTTGTAGATGTTGACCCATCAAAGAAAATTTATTTTGTGTTTTAAGAGAGAATTGATTGATTGAAACAAGTAATCAGGAACGTGAGAATTTGAACACAGAAACTTAGCTACAATGCTATATTGGTGAAACTGCTTGATCTAAAAGTTTATGCTATCAAGTGAAAGTCCAATATTATTGAAGATGAATCTTGATAATTACCATTTTGTGTTCTCTACTAATTATTCCATTCCTAGTTGAAATGAAAAATCAATTCAGGTATAAAACTTTAGTTCTTGACAGAATAATAGCACCTTCAATGATTTACAGGCATTTGTATTATTCAAATGATAAAAAGGAAATTCACTGAATACAGGACCAGCCATTTTATTCCTTCATAATTGTGAGAATGTAGGAAGTAGGATCGTTTACTCCGAGTAACACAGCTTTATTTGCAGATGCCAAACAGATCCTAATGCCTTGGACTTGGTGTTTGATGCCGAAATCTGGAGGAACAAAAGGAAATTCCTGAAGCATTGTTCTTTAAGAGAGGGATAAGTGATTGCACGACATCTGTCATTAGTGGCCTGTAATCTGCTTCTGTTTGCACGCACA
>JAWDEX010151001.1:0-22462 GCA_035221805.1 Trichilia hirta | reverse complement strand
AACCCCAGACAGGACCAACCCCAGACCCGCAGTACCAACCGGCGGGGTAAACCCCGGCACCACCAGACTCTTACGCAAGAGACAGCATGAGGGATCGAACACAGGACCTCGAAAAGCAAAGACCCACGCCCGAGCCACCCAAGCCGCACCCACGGGTGGTATTTTCTTTTAATTGCAAACGCAATATATAAAATTTAAATTTAAATCAAATGAAATCAAATTTCTGAATGAAAGTATAATTAATAGGTAAATAAGAAGTGATAAAACGGAGATGATGCGGTGCGTTATGCTGTTTTATCCCTTCGAGGTGGGCTGTGCAATCGCGCAGCGCACAGGCTTTCTCTTCTGTCCGATGCACAAATCTTGTAAGATACGAAAGCAGAACTGTACTATTCTGACATACTTGATACGCATCCATCTCATCTCATCTTCCATCTCTGTCTCTTTTAAGCTTTGTTTTAAGCTTTGAATACACAATACACAACGAAACTATGACGTCACTTGACCATCAAAATTAACAAAACCACTCATGCATACATCAAATTAATTTTTAAAAACTTTGGAATTAATACCAAACCTGCAAATGGGTTTTCATTTTTTAAATCATCGTGCCTTTAGATTTCACTCACACATGGATTTAGATTAGTCATAATACTCACCAATTATGTCACCAAAAAGAAAAAATATTGCACAGAAAAGGAGTGACAGTTAGGAAGAATGAAAATGCCCCTACAAACTTCTGTTAAAGTTAACAGCAAAAGGTAAAACAACAGCAGAGACATGAAGGGAAGAAGTATACTATTGAAGTCATAGATACAGAAGTCTCGGTTATGGATTCTCTTGTTGGCCAAACAAGTTTACTTCAGTCATTCGATCAAGGATTGAAAAACAAGTTGCCGCACTTACATTTCCAGCTCATGGGTTTGTAGTTGGATATATCATCGCCTCTTGAGTACGTGACTGCAGAGAAATGACTTCCTTTATGGCCAAGTGATTGTCTTGTTACTGGGACTTGAACTGCTTCACAGTGTCTACAAGAGCTGCATATTCTCTCACATTTTGGTGGCCTTGACCCTATCATACTTCTCATCACCGCCATCTTCTCTTCTTCCATTCCTTTCTGTGTATAAAATTTTGAAACTTCTAATAACTTTCAAAATTAGATAATTTGGATAAGTGTGATGTAGAACAACGTAGCATACCTGTGCAGTCTCAACTAGCTTGGATACTCCTCTACCTACTATGCATGATAAGCTGAAAGTGAACAAAACAAAACTGGGTTTTCATTTTCAGAATATAACTAAATAAGATTATGCTTACCTTCAGCCATGAATCTCACTTGTGTCAAGCTTGAAACCAAGAGGAAGAGCAAGGAAACAATGAGGTGTCTATTAATTCTGTGGCAACAAAGGCAATTTTCAGAGCTACTCATTTCCTCTGAGAAAGTGAATACTGACAATACAAAGGCTTGAGAACGAGAAGGATCAGTATCAAGAAAGAGAATGTGAAGAATTGAATAGTTGGCAGTGTAGAAAAGTGTCCCAAGACAGTTTCAGTGTTTGAATGCCACCTCCATAGGGCAGAATAGATGATTAACCTCTTTCACTTGGTAACCTTGTACATATCTTTATTTCTCTCTCTGGAACGTGGAAGGCAAAAGGATTAATGGAATGAGACTAAAAGAGGAGTGGGGAGGACCTCAACCGAAGAGGGAATGACATTGACCTCGTTTCATGAGCCACCAAAGAACGAGGCATATATATTACATATCCATATGAAAAGAAAGGGAAGAAAAAATGAACTGTAACTGTTGGAGCCGCAGAGCAGGAAAAGAAGGAATGGACAGCACAGTGAAAGAGCGGGTAATGAATGAATACAAAAAACAGCAAGAAGAGAGATCACTCAAATATCAAATGATGGAGAGTTTTCTAAGGATGTGTATTTCACAGATGGGATGGGTGTTATTGGGGTTTCGCTTTCCTTCATTTATCTTTCAATTTGTCCCCAACGTTTGTTTTCTGGGCTTTCAGCAAATTTACTTGAACACGCTACTAATGTCCTTTTCTCTTTCTCTTGGGAAGAGTTGTTAGTAGTATATATTTCCCAGGGATGCTAAAACAGATACGGACCACGACCATGGAGTTGCCTGAGGATCCGTAAGTTGTAATCGCAGCAGCTGAGTACGGTGATGGGTGTGATATTACCTAAAAATTCAACTACGCTTGGGAATGTACGACAATTTGCTCAAAGGACTACCGATCCTTTGATTCCTACCTCCATTTATGGCGTCAACAACTATGAAAGAGGTCAGGAATTCGAAATTCCCCAATAACATAAAAATATATCGGTTTCCCACATGGCAAAACATCATAGAACACGTCCCGATTTCTATATTTTTATTACGCAATTAAGCGAAATTAGATCGGCTTAATTCAGAGCCTCATCTATCCTGAACTAACAACTCTTATCTACTGTTACATCTGAATGAATAGATTGCTAAATATGTACTGCTATCAATAAGTATTAGTACCTTCCAACCACGTCATCTTTTAGTAAAACAGAAAATTCTTTCTTTCATTACATTGAGCCATCGGCAAAATTTCGATTTTTATATCCACCATATTGGCCACTTTGAACCTAGCTTTACATTTATCTCCCGAAGATTCCCTCATTGATATGTCAACTAGGTCATAAGGGCATTGGCAAGGAAACTATAGAGCAGGCAGTTGTACCATTCAGAGGAGAAAATTGTCGATCATATGCTGGATCACATCCGCGCCGTCAGAATTGATACAATAAGTTTTTACCTGAACACAGAGAAGAACATAAAGTTACACCAGCATCTCTTTAGAGAACTTTAGAATGGAATTTTTTAGCATTGCAGCAGTTGAATCACAGAAGGATAGGATTTCAAGTGTTTAAACGTTATGCTCCTTAAAAGGTACACAAAAACAATGATACCTATACGAAATTCTAAGTGAATAACAAAAACTTGCCTGAATGGTACTGTGTGCCAGAAATCTTTGCCCACTTCCACTGAAGCTAACGTCGACCCGTTCCCAGCTTACAGTTGTTAAACCTCTGATCATTTCCTCTACAGTACAAAAAGTCATTAGCCAGCTGAAAATTATGTAAACAAAGGTTTTATCAACCATCATCTTCAAGTAGAGCTTACAACGACAAAAACAATGAGGCAATAAATATATAAAATCATACAGTCCAGTTTTCAAATGAAAACGAGTAAGTTAAAAGGACAACAAATTACTTGACGAAACCAATTATAAGCTCACAAAGATTTCTGACAACAGAAAAACCAACACTTCTTTTCTATGCATTACCCTTCAACTCCATTATTTTCTAATGCAGGTGTGGTGTATTATGATATCACACTTAAAATGACTATTAAATCTCTGAAGAATGGTCAAAATCATTCAAACTCTTCAAATTCATTTCATTAACTTTTAAGTGGGCTGTGTAAACTCTTCATCATTTAGCTTAAAAGGACTCACCTTCAGCATATCCTCAGAACATGCAAACCCCTTAGGACAATATCCTACTGAAACCCAGGCCACAACCGTGCAAGATAACGCTCACAATTTCTCAGTACAAATTCACAAAAAGTTCAGCTGTAATCCAGTGATCAATTCTAGTAACGTAAGATTCATCCAAACAGAGTGATTTGACCCAGAAATAACTCCCATTTAAAAAATCATGAATGTTTGAAGTATACTTACAAAGAAAAAAGAAACTATAACATTTTTGTGATCCAGTTATAACTGTTCTAGTAACTAAGCTTGTTACTGGGTTTGCATGATGTACAACAGGAAATGACTGCATAGCCATATGAAAAGGTGACCCAGTTTTTACCTAGGCTTCACAGTGTAAGGAATGCAAATACAGGCAACTGCATTTTTGTGTGAACACATAGTCAATGGTCAGAAAATAAGTTAGCTTATTATTTATGCAAGCCTTATTTCAAATTTCCAAATGAATAAATTGTAAATTATTCTACCAATCCAAGTTATTTTAATTGTCACTCCCTCAAGGATTCTATGAGGGCCCAGCAAAGATTTTTCAACAGCTTAAATTACTGATGCCACATGGACAAAAATATGAACATTAAGAAAACCTTATTAGTTAATGACGGAGCAAAATGTTTTCATTAATTTGAAAAGACAACTAATTAGCAAACCTTCCATGTTGGTAGCCTTTCTTCTATTTACTACAGTTTCCAAATGGACTTCTCGTTTGGAAGCAGTTTCTGCTGTCTCCACATTTACAATATGCGGGTATTTGTGACCTCTCTTAAGATGTTGCCTCTGACAAAAAAATTCCAATGACAATGACTAATAAATGATATTAAAAACTTCACAATATGCTCCATTGTTACCTTTGGGAGCTCATTTGGATACCGTAGAGATGATGTACACCAACCCACAAGATCTACGAAGGGTGTTAGGTTCTTTCAGAGTAAAAAGTACAATAAGAAGAGTTTGTGTCAGAGTACCAAATTGTTCAAAAATTCACATGGTTACTCAAGTCCATCTCTCACATAAGCATGCTAAAATCAGGATCAAACATTCATCCAGATTCTATTTCAAACAATTAAATGTCTGTGCACAAAAGTAATTCAAGAAATAAAAGTGTAAGTTAGAGGATACGATCAAAACGAGCATTTGCATAGGCTACACGGCGTCTGAAGGACTGCAAAGCAGATCTGCAGACACAAGAAAGAGATGATTACAAGTTGGGAACAAGACTCAAAGTAGGAACTTGTATGTTTCAATTCAATCCTGATAAGTTTGAGACTCACATAAATTTAAGATCTTCACAATCATTGACCATACGAAGAAGAAGAGGAGGTTTCCCTTCATCTCTGTCAGTCAAAAATAGATGTTTTCCAGTTCTTCCAAGAAACCAAGATGTACGGGCAGCTACTTTTTCCAGGGTGTAAAAGCCACAAAACACTGGAACCTGAAAACAAGGACCATAAAATAAGTTTAATTAGGGAAAGCTATTGCCAAAAAGAAATGTTATTTATAAATGAATCACCTGTTTATGACCCCTTGAACCAAGGTGAGGAGTAGCAGAGGTTATAAAATTCATGGGCTCCAACCCAGCAATTTTGCCCTTAAATTTATCTTCCTGGCACAGATCTCCAGACCCATCATTCCTGCATTCACCATTCTCTTGGGGAAGATCTCCAGATCCATCATTTCTAAATTCACCATTTTCTTGGGGAAGTTTTCCTGTGACATCTCGTCCATAGAGCCTAGCAATAGCAAACCTTGCTACAAGACCACCCAAGGAGTGACCAATAAATGAGATCTTCCGAACATCTGGATGACGTTTTATTACTGATATAACCTGAAAAAAAAAAACAGTACCCTTCGTAAATTCGAACTGGTGCATCAAGATACCAATTCTTTCAAACATACATAAATCTTCTACACAATTAATTGAATCAAAAGCTGAAACAGAGAAATGATATATGAGGTAAAAGAATTACAATAAGGGAAAATAACATAAATGATTGAATAAATAAACCATGAATTCACCTCTTCTGCTAACCTGTCTCCCATTTTATCAACACCATCGAATGTCAGCATTGAATAGTTAGACTCACTGCCTGCATGGAAAATAATCATATGCAGTTTATCTTATTAACAGAAAACGAGACTAAAATTTGTTCAAGTATGCAAGACAGGGAATAGCCTGACAATGAATTTTCACTTTTTATCAGATAAGAAAATATCTGATCAAACTAAATCTAAAAGAAAACAACTGATCAAGTAGGAGAGACTAGGTGGTCAAGGGCTTAACTATAAGATATGAATGACTGAACTACTACACAACGCCAAAACTTTAATATCATTACACAAAAACTCAGTTCCACTCTGAGGAAAAAGTATTTTTCCACTAAAATATCATAAACCATCAGCATCTGAATCGAAAATCCAGTATTTACGCATACACTCCAAAGGTTATTAACAATCACGAATTAAGCTCATAAGTTGCTCGCGAGAACATAAAACGCTATGTGAAAATCACAACAGTTACTATATAAGATAGAACTCATTTGTTTTTATGGAAAGAAAGTGAGATTCAAGAATTACAGAACTCACAGTGAACAATAAGATCCTCGGGATACTTGCTGACAAGCTGCTTTGCAGCATATCTCCAATTTTGGGCACTACATGCAAGAACAGAAAACAATAATTACCACTAAACTATAAATTTTTAAAATCTTTCATTAAACAAAAACCGTAATCATGAACTAAATTTGTAATCATAATCCAAAAGAAAATGCTGTTAGGAAGGCATGAATAATAAACAATGTGATTAAGCTAACTAACCTGCCAATAATACCATTAACCATAACAACCAGGTGATTACGACGCGTACGATCTCCGTCAACTGTTTCGGCCTCCATGTCAAAAGTTCCTTTCCCGTCCGATTCTATTCGCAAACACGAGAACTTTGGTAAGTACGAATACTTTGCATACTTCTTTTTCTTCTTCATAGTTTCTTTCTTCTTGATTTCTATTTTCTCCTTCTTCGATCCTCCATTTTGGACAGAGCCAGAATCTCTTAGGACCTCCATTGAAGCCATAATATTCGGGATATTTTCCGTGGTTAAATAGAGACTAGAGAGTTCAAGACTCTGTCTAAATTTTTTCGGGAGCTGTTTAGTTAGTTGCGGGTAGATTTCATTTTTCAGAAATCCAGTCCCCCTTCTATGCGTTGCATTCTAATTTTGTTCGGGGGACCAAATTAAAATAATAGCCCCTGCATTTTCAATTAACTACCAGGTATGACAGCTGTTTTCGTTGTGATAATATGATTAAATGAGGGTAATTATGGAATTCAGGGATCCTACTATTGTATGATTATTTAATTAATCGTTGCCGTAATCAAAGACCTTTGACACGCAATTCCTTAGGATTTATTATATCTTAAGTCGGTTTTGATGGCCTTCATGGATGTGCACTTTTGTTCAGCACTTACCAAAAGCCGTTTTACCACATCAGGAAGTTTAGTTGTGCTTGTAGAAGTAAAGCAATAATTTACAAGAAAAAAAAAAAATTATGGGATGATTTAATTATTGATTAATATGTATGACCACCGGAGATATAAGTATTTTATATTAATATATTATGTCGACTTCTAAAAAGATCTTTTCTAGGTACCATAGCTAGTTTTTGTCATATAGGAGAATTAAAGCAAGTCCTCCAAAGCTCGCGAAACATGTATGATGACAATACATCTGGAAGCTCAAGAAATTTTAATATTTCTCGAAGTTCATTTGTATTGTTTTTCAAATTTCCAATTCACTGGTATGCGTATTCACAACCAATTAATCTTGGATCCCTTTCTCTGACAAGCAAGGGTTGGTTTCGACTATTCTATTAAATTGATTTTTGTTCGACAAAAATAAAATAAATTTTTTTTTATAAATATTTAATGTGTTTTATTAGGAGTCCATTGATATTAATCTTTTGTTATAGTTATGCTATGGCATAGACCAGATTTTTTGTTATATATGACTGAACTTAATTCTCTGATTTAACATCAGGAAAACCTTCTGGGCTTGTAATAAAATGGATATGGACAGTATCTATGGGCTTTCACTATGGGCTTAAAGGCCGGCTTCAGACCCATTTTGTTTTTTTGCTTGAACAACAGCCGTGAAAATTTGAAAGCATGGAATATCAGAAAACAGTTCAGGAGTGAGGAACCTCTTTTAGGGCATGATACAAAGCCCGTGTAAGCGACAATTTTTCTCCTATATTTACTGTTAACTCTAATCTTAATTAAAATTTATAATATTTTATTTAGATATATAATATATTTTTCAAGATTAATAAAAATACAACTTATTAATAAATCCTCTAAAATTTTCAAAAGTGTTCATATTTTATTAATTAGCTATATTCTTAGTTAAAATTTAATAATATTTTACTGAAATATAATTTTTTTTCAAATTTAACAAAATAAAAAATCAAGTTTTTATATACAAATTTTCTTAAATATTTTCATTACACATTCATAAATTAATTTTTTTATGAAATAATAATATTAATGATACAAATTCTTATATAAATTTTTGTAATACAAATTGATGCAATAAAATTATTTTATTAACACCTACCATGTATTTTTTTTTTCATTTTAACACTAAAAAAATTATAATACAGGTTATAATTATATAAAACAGTGATATTAATTTATAAAAAAATTTATATAAAATTTTTTCAAGCATTACTATTTATAAAAAAAAGTACACAAACTGATAAAAAATTATTTTTTTAAAATTCTTAAATTTCCATATACATTTTATTCGTGGACTTAGCTATCATAAATTGATGTGTTGATACATTCAAAATGTGAACGTTGCACTAGGTGTGGACAGTCAGTGGGTCAATGGCGGACAAGTTGAGGTAAATGGCAATAGGTGGCATGAAATTGGTGAGTCCTTCAGAATTGAGAAGCAAACATCTAAGGTTATGGTTTATGTCGAAGGTCCTGCTCCAGGCGTAATGGTTGCTGGTCTGCAGATTTTTCCTGTTGATCAAGTGGCAATTCAAACATTTGAGGAGGCAGTGGATAAGGTAATCCCTTTCTCATCTTTACTAGGTGAGCTGATTCCTTTCCGGTATTGCGATTCTTTTATCATATTTTTGTTTTAAATTAATTTTCACATTCTGTGATGTCATCCTGAAATTCTCAGGAATGGATTCCAGCAGCATGCTTGGCACCTTTGTGAAAGTGAAACAAACACAGAACAATTTTTCCTTTTGGTTAATGCATCAATAGATCACAGATTGATGACAAAGATTTTGTCAATTTCTTTGCAAAATATTTCAACTGGTCCGTGTTTGGAAATGAGTTGACATGGTATTGGACAGAAGCACAAGAAGGAAATCTCAATTGCAAGGATGCCGATGATATGCTGGACTTGTGCAAGACCACATCATAGAAATTCGAGGTCATTGTATCTTCTGGGATACAATCCTGGGACCGATTGTTTGTTCTGCTTTGGATAAGTTGGGTAGTCTAGGTCTTCCAATCTGGTTTACAGAGCTTGATGTGTCTTCCATTAATGAATATGTTAGAGGGGATGACTTGGGAGTCATGCTCCGTGAAGCTTTTGCCCACCCTTCTGTGGAAGGAGTTATGCTGTGGGGATTCTGGGAGTTGTTTATGAGCCGTGACAATGCACATTTGGTTAATGCACAGGGTGACATCAATGAAACTGGTAATAGATTTCTCACTCTTAAACAAGAGTGGCTGTCTCATGCTCACAGGCATACTGATGAGCAGGCCGAATTCGCGTTTAGGGGCTTTCATGGAACATATATTGTGGAAATTGCTGCCCAATCCAAAAACATTTCAAAGACATTTGTTGTTCAACAGGGTGACTCACCGCTGGTTGTGTCTATAGATTTATAGGTTTCAGGTGCTGCCACTTCGTCCATTAAAAGATCAGTATCTCTTTATGGTTTATGTGTTACCAAGTGCTTATTATAACATATGCTTAAAGGAAAACAAATGGTGATATAAATGTAAGTCATATAGAGCTTGTGCTTGTCATTTACAAGTTTGATTTCTTGTTTGCATTATAACATCCGGTCAAAAGGAATAAAAATGTGTTCGTATTGATGTTTACACTTGGCTACTTGGAGCTTGTTTTACATTTGTCGTTAAATCTGGAGAAAATTAGGATTTTTTTTGATATTACACTATTACAGACAATCTACTTATCTACATGAGACGTCTACCAGAGGCGGAAAGCGTCTATTAGGAGTTTAACACACAGGCAAGGGGAAGTCCTGCTGTTACCAGGACTTCAACATAAGGCCTCCATGCTCATTTGTCCCAACTAACCTTGCGAGGAGGTCGTTGGCTGAGGATACTAGGATTTGATTGCTGCCATTGGCTCTCTTTATTTGAACTCCACTAGGAAAGAAGTAGGAAGCATAAAATGGGCCCGAAAACTTTGAATATTATTTTCCCGAAATGTGTAGCGTTGGCATTCAGGGTCTCAACCAGAAGCAAGTAAGCATTAGCCCATTACTAGTAAGCCTATTATGAGGCCTAAATGAGGGAAATAAGTCAACAAGCATGACCCCAACAAAAGGAAAAACCACGCAATCAACGCTGTTAACAAATCAGAAACATTCTTAATATTAACAAAAGAAGAAAGAAGATTCAAAAACAGTTGAAAATACGACAACCAGATTATGTTGAATCCGAGGGGAAAAGTTAGGTGGGTGATATAGAAGTTTTCGGCCTAATGGGACCATAATGATAATATTAGGCATTCTACTATCCATCAATTAGAATCCTTTGGGGTAGTAGTAGTCTCCTTAAGTCAAAAATCAACATTTCCTTTTTCCTCAATCCTATTGCTGCAACAGGCAGAGAGCATATCAACCACTTAATCATATTTATGTACTGTAAACACCCAGAACAATTCTAATTTCTACAGATTAACCTAAAATAATTGTCAACCAGTTTTTAACCTAACTTGTGAATATTATAAAAAGCACAAGTTGACAGGTGTAGCAAATTGAACGCTAAAAATGATAAAGTAAGGTCCAATTGGCAATTACCATCCATTGATTCATGGCTAAAGGGGCCAATAGGCACAGAGCCACCAAGGCAATCACATCAAATTGATAGACACCCACCATCTGCTAGTAGCTGATACTAACATCAATTGTCTATCTGATAGGACCCAAAACAGTCTCATCTCTGTCTCCAACAGTTGGTTCTAATGGACCCCAACCCACATGGGTCAACAGTAAATCCGAAGAGACTGTTGTCAATCAAGATTTGCATCTTGATGTGATGGTAAATGGGTCCCGTTAACAAGAATTAAAAAGTTTTTCCGGGTAAATTGTAGGAGCAGGAGGGCCAAGTCAGGCCAAGTGTATGAAGAATCGATGGTGAGTGAGAGATAGAAAAGAGAGCGAGAGTGGGGACTGCCAAGAGTTATGATGTATTCAGCATCGGGAAACAGCTCCCGCGCTGTTCTCGGGCTCCTCTCGCCCAAGAGACACTTCATGTGGGACCCGAAATGAAAACCCTTAGACCCCACCGACTTATAATTCTCAAAATGAAAAATAAAAAATAAAATTCTCTCTGTGTTTCTTCTGCCGAGCGACCTGATGAAAATCATGATTAATAAACATTTTCTCTGAATGTTGAATACATCCGCCATCGCTTTTCTTTCAGCTCTGGCTCTGACGTTTCGATCGTTTGGTAACTTCAGTTCACTGCTAGCGGTATTTCTGTCTTGTCTGTGTTCTTACAAAGTCTCTCTCTTATCTTATTTAATCAAATCAAGTCCCACCAGTAAACCCTAAAAGATTGAAATTTGCTGCACAATGACAAATACACTATCATTTATGTCAACAAAATTACCAATCCAATCATCTATTTTTTTTCCCTTTGAATTTAGGTTTGCTCTTTTTGTATGTCCAGTTCTTTCAAGACAAGGGTATGAATGCAACGTTTCAAGCGAATGATTATTAGTGTTCATAATATTAGCAAATTTCAAAGCACCAGGACTATTTACGATTTAAAATAAATATTTTTTATCATTAATCTATTTTCCTAATTAAGTCAAATAATTCAATTATTGCTTTATAGATTAAATAAAATTATTAACAATCAATATCAATAATACTGCTAGATAAAATTAGGTACTTGTTAAAGTTTTTAATTTTTATGGTATTAAAGTTAAACAAACCTATGATAATTACAAACTATAGTCATTAATCAATGCATATAATACCACTTGAATTATATTGCTATTATAAATTTAGTAATAACTGATCAGTGGGATATTATCAGTCAAACAAAAGTAGAAGGCTTCTAAAATCAAATCGTAGCGTTATATATAGATATATATCGACAAATTAAAAGGAAAAAAATATATTTATAGGACAAAAATTTACCAAAAATGAACCATACTCGACAGTTCTATTTAAGTATCTAAATTGGTAAGGAAGAGATCCTACAAAAACCAATGTATCAATTAATTGTTTAACAAAGCAGGAAAAGCCATCGACAGTCTGGCCCCGCAAATTACCTATAGATGTCCTTAATGGAGAAAAATAAATAATCTCATGATTTTTTTTTTAAATAATATTTATTCTTTATCAATAAATTTATTGAAAATTTTTTTTTATTAGTTTTTAAATTATCATTTGTCTCTTACTATAATTTTTATATCAAATACTCTTTATAATTTAAAAAAATAATAAAATTTCTTTTATCAGAAATAAAAATACTTATAATATAATTTTTTAATTTTTATTATATGAATTTTTAACTTTTATCTTATAAACTACTAAATAAAAATAATTAAATTTTTTTAAAAAATATTTTAAATTTAACTTTTAATTTTAATACTTTAATTTATATTACTTTATACTAAAAAAGTATAAATTAACTTTTAAAAATTAAATTTAAAATATTTTATTTTAAATTCATAAAAATTATAAAAAATTTTATTTTTATTTTATAATTTAAATTTATAAAAAATTTTATTTTATTTTTATTTTTAAAAATTAAATAAAAACAATTTAAATTTTTAATTTGAATATTTTTCTTTAAAAATACTTTATACTTTAAAAAAATTAATTTATAATTTTATATTTATAAGAACTTTTAAAAGAAATTTATTAAATATAAATATAAAATTATAAAATAAAAATAAATTCATAATTTTTTATGAATATAAAATAAAATTATTTAAAATTTAATTTTTATGAATTAAATTATAAATTTTTAGTATAAAATATTATAAAATAAAAAATTAAATTATAATTTTATATTTATATTTATATTTAATAAATTTTTTTAAAAGTACTTATTAATATAAAATTAAAATTAAATTTTTGTATAGTATGAAATATTATAGTTGTTCAATAATTTAAATAAAATATTTAAATTATTTTTATTTAATTTTTTAAAATAAAAATAAGTAAAATTTTTATAAATTTAAATTATAAAACAAAAATTAATTTATAAATTATATGATATAAAATATTATAAATTAAAATATTAAAATTATAATTAAATTTAAAATATTCTTTTAAAAAATTAATTATTTTAATTTAAAAATTTATAAAATAAAAATAAAAAATTTATATCATAAAAATAAAAAATTATCTAATAAAAATATGTATTTTTATTTTTAATAACAGAAATTTTTATTATTTTTTTTATAATTTAAAAAGTATTTACTATAATGGTGTAAGTAATATTTAAAAAATTATAAAAAAATTTAATCATAAATTTTTTAATAAAAAAATAAATATTATTTTAAAATAAAAAATATTTGTCATCATTCCCTCTCCTTTTTCATTGCCACATAGGCCAGAGTGATTGGAAATTTAAACAGCAATGAAAGTAAAAGAGATAGGCTCTGAATAATTATGTGGGAAAGGAAGATTTGAATTAGATTCTTTTGTTTGTGATAGTTGACGTCAGCAGACTAATGATGATGATTGATGTTTAAAGTGTAGAGGGTAAGGAGATTCTCTGTTATCTTTTTGTAAAATTAACTTTGGTAAATGTTAATTTTGTATAATTTAAATAATCAATTAATTATATATTGTTTAATTTTGTGCATGGGAGAAATCTTTGTGAATAGGGTGATTCACATTATAAGCTAAGTTTCATGCAGCAGCAGGAGTTTTATTTATTTTATTTATATTTAAAAAAAATTGTTAATTAAAAAATTAATATATAAAAGGTTAACAAAAACTGCCAAAAAGGCAACGTGGATACGTCAGACAATGGATTTGCCATCAATAATTACATTTATAGGAAAGATAACAGTAATTAAAGCAATACCTTTTAAATAAAATAAATTTAAATATAAATGTCATTGTGAGAGCTTTTTCTAGAGTCAAGAAAATATTGTCTTGGGTCTAATTTAAAGAAATTGAAGTATTATAAAAGTTATATGTCAAGCTAAAATTAAGTTAAATAAATGAAAAGAAAGCTTGCCAACTAGTTATTATTTTAGTACAAAATATGTTTGTTGGCAAAATAGTAAAAACGAATCCTACCTAAACATGCAAAAAGAATTGTAGTTCATGTATTTATTTATATTTACGAAACAATGTTAATTAAAAATTAATATATAAAAGATTAACATAAAGCATGGTGGATGGCTCGGACAATAATTAAATGCAAAGAAAAAGATAATAGACAGTAAATGAAATAAATTTTAACACACGTGTCACAACCTTAGCTTTCTAAGTTTTCCTAAAATTAGGAAATATCATCTTAAACTCAACTTATGGTGACTTATAAGCGTAACACATTAAGATAGAGTCGAGTTAGGCAGATTAGTTACTATTTGAGCATAGAGTATACTTTATGGCAAAAAACAAATAAATACGAGCTCTACTTGAACATAAAAGAAGAGTTGTAGAGTATGTATACTATACTTTTACCACAATATGTATTTTTTTCAGAACTCCTCGAACGAGTTTGTATGTTGTGCCATGTTGGTGAGAATTTGAATATTACAACGCGAAGACCTAAGTAGCAATTGCAAGGCATGTGATAGACTTTGTAAAGTGCCTACGAATTTTTAGCCAGACTAGTAGAAGAAAATAAATTGTTTTATGATCCTAAAATGATAGAGGTGTTGATTTTATTATATATATATAAAAAAAAAAAAAATGGTAATAGATATAAAACTAGAGATAGAATTTTAGACACTCGTCATGAAATTATGAGTAATTTACATTCCTTTTATTAAGTTGATAAAAATTTGAGAGTTTAACTTCGTGATTGTTTCTTATCGTTTTTTTAATCTTATTTGTAAAAGGAATCACCCAAAAAAAAAATTAGCAAAGTATTAACTCTTTGATTAAAGTTAAAAATAATTTTAAAGAATAATTAAAAATTAATATAAAATAAATTAATTTACAATAATCCAAGTAAATAATTAAAAATACATAAGAATACTAAAAATTTAGGAAAAAAATTTATTTATTAATTTGGACATTTTAAAAAATATAAAATTAAATATGACTTTTTAGAACAATTGTACTTTCTCTTCTTTCTTGAATTCTCAAGTCTTTTTAATACTTTTAAATCACCTTTAAAATACTTTTCTCAATCTTAAAGAGAATGTTTCTCTATCATATGTCTCTCCCTAAACTTAGCAAAATATTTTATATTTATAAAAAAATAAAACCTCCTCTAAAATTCTTAAGAATTTTGATACTTATAAGTAATAAGATTAAGTTATCTTAATCTAGACAATCCTAATTTAATTAGAAAAGATGAAATTTTTCTGTTTAGAACTTCTAATGACATTTGCGTGACTGTCTAAATCAATCTGGTGCCATTTATGTATGAACAAAGTAACTCGAGCACAATCAATCAATGCTATGAATGGCGCTATAACCAGTGTCGATTTCATTCGGTAGGGCAGGACAAATTCTAAGACAGACATCGATCCTAACAATAATTCTGCACTAGTTATGTTTTGCTTTCTTGGATGCTTCTTTAAAACCTTGAATCATTCTAACATTACTATTATTACTCAAGTATGTGCTATTATGCTTGTGGTTGCATTGTTTTGAGTTGTGTTGCGTGGATGAAATTACTTAAGAATAGAAGTTGGTTGCCGATCAAGTCAGAACTCGGAAACCTCGTTATAATAGCAATATTAAAAATTCTTGTTGAAAATCTAAAAAATAATTTTCAATTGTTTAAACTTATTTTGACAAAATTACCCAATTTTATTAAATTTGAATAAATTGGTGGTTATTGAGATCTCACTAACAACACTATGACTTTTTCTTGGTATAGTAGTGATTTTAGAGTAGTATAAAAATAAAATAAAAAATATTTGGTAATATCAAATTTAAATATATTATTTAGTAATATTTAACATATAAGCTTTTATATTATCAAGAATAAGTACATTTTTTATTTTATTTTTAAAATTGACTACTATTATATATATATATATATATATTTATTTTTTTTTAAAACGAAAGTAAACATCTTTTGTTTGAACGATAATATTTTATCAAAAATTTAAATAAAATTTTGCAAATGCGTATTTTTAAATTTCTTGACTTTTGGAAGTGTATAAGTTTAAAAGTGAAAAAACTCTATTTTTAAATTGGATAAATTTGAAAGTTAGAAAATAAACTTGTTTTCAAAATTATGCATATAATTCAAAAGTCGAAAGATAAATGAGGACTTATTCATGTACTTTTAAAATTGTATAAGTCAAGAAATAAAAAGAAGGGCTACTCTTCGCTTTTGAATTGAATAAGTTTGAAAATGAATTTATTTTCGAATTTATCTATCTAGTTTAAAAGTGAAGAGCAAATATATCTTCGATTGTAAATTGGATAAATTTACTTTCAAACTTATCCATTCAACTTGAAAGGGAAGAGATGATATGAGTTTCTACTCCAATTTTTCAAGAGATCATTATCATCCAAACAAGAGATATTTAATTTAATTTAAAAAGTTTTTTTTTTTTTTAACAATAATCAATTTTAAAAATATGATAAAAAATATAATTATTCTTGCAAATAGTCCTTGCTTGAAATTGCAATATTTATGTTGTACTTTGAAAATAAATTTAAAAAAATATTCTGTATGATTAATTTTTGATAAAATTTATATAATTTGATATTAATATTTGACAATAACTTAAAAATTACTCTACCGCTCCACAAAACCTCCCATAATACTTTAACTTCACAACAACGTTACTTCAATTTAAAAAGAAAATAGTATTTAATTGCTAATCAATAATTTTATTTACAATAATTATAATTTGTCAAAATAAAGCAATATCAAACCGAAGACCAATCTAAAAAAAAAAAAAAACAATTATGAAAAAAGACAAAGAAAATAAGAGTTGGAGAAAACTTTAATTGAGAAATTTAACTAGAGATGAAATAGAAAATTGATCATATAATGGAATATAGTAGGAAGCAGTGCATACTTTAAATTTATAGCCTTGTCCCTGAGTTGTCACTCAAAATGGTATTCATGATTTGGTGTGGTAAATTTCTATTTCAAATGGTTTCAATGACAAAACACTCAAAAGTGAAAAAAAAAAATAAAAAATAAAAAAATCAGGTGATAAAAAGAAAATTATAAGTAATTTTGTCATTTAATATTAAAAAAATAGGGGAATCATGACAGGATTTAGTATTAGAAATTTGTCTCAAAATTAATGAGACCAAAATAAATAAATAAAAGAAGAAAAATAAAAAAAACGGATAAGAAGAAACTGAGCTTGGTTCTGCGTTTCCCATTCTTCCAGTGGGATTGACGGTCCAGGTAACTTTCTCAGCCTTGAGATGACATTTAATTTTATTGAGAATGGACACATTAAGTCGATTTAGGGTTAGTTTAATTTGAGTTTTTATTTTAATGACAAAAGTTATTTTAAAATTTTTTGTATGATTTAATTTTCTATGCAAAAGAATTTTTGAATAATTAAAAAATTCTTTTTATTTTTATTGAAAACATCCAAAATTTGGATTTTTAACTAAAAGAATTTTTTGTTTTTAAAAAATAAATTATCTAAAATACACTAATTTTATTTTAAAATATCTATCCTATTTCTTTCTCTTTTAATATATATTTCAAAAATTTATTTATTAAAATAATTATATAAATTTTACTATAAAATACTCATAACGACTAAATAATTAATATATTTTTGTCAAAAATTATACTTCAAAAAATTTTATTTGATAAATTTCACTTTCCCTCTCAAATAATGAAATGTAAAATGAATCCAATCAAATTTCAGTGCTTTTGAGTGAACTTATAGGCCAAATCACAGTTAATTAAAATTAACTCCACGGTCCTAATTTTGAACCCCTCAAAGTCCAACGAGTAACTTTTTCTTCTGTCTATTTGCGTATGTAAGTTTACAAAACTTTGGTTACTTATTTCGGAAAATTCGACTATCTTTTCATTTGACTACTATAATTCAATATATATTGTCATGGCCAAGGTTATGGCGCATAAGGATGTATCATAATCCTTGATTTTTTTTTTTTTTAATTCTTCTACTGTATTTTATATCTCCTCTATTATAATTTTTAATTATCTTTTTAGAATTTATAATTTTTTTTTTTATATTTTTTATAAATTAAAACTATAACACAAAAGTTAAAAGATCGTAACAATATAAAATACATCAAAATATATTACCACTTTATCTAAAGAAGTGAAGAGATATGATGCATTAGACAGCATCAACCGTTCGTCCATTTTTATTTTCTATTTTTTAAAAGTCCGTTTGTCATTCTTATATCAACGGAACGGTGCAAATCAATCTAAATACCATTATTTATATGGCATTACCCAAATAGTTTGGAGAGGATCTGCCGTGAAACACACAAACACTAACCTTTGAGCCTTGCTTCTTGTCGTATCTGCTACTGCTAACAGTAATAGAGTTTGGAATTGTTTTCCATTCCTACTTCCGTCAAATCAAAAGTCTTCAAAAGGCTCCAATTAGCGAAACAAAACCACAGTCACAATCCTCTCTTCAAATACTTGGTCAATACTGGGTGCTTCCAACTGTTCTTCAATGTACATATATTTAACTCATTAATCCAACCATATTTATTTCATGGAAAATGACACTTCATTGACAAAGTTACTAATGGCCCTAAATCTCTTAATAAATAGATACGAAAAAGGAATATGTTACCTAATGACAGTTGTTTTTTAGCTTCACCTTTAATATTTTAAATGGTTAGCAGCTGGAAGGTGGATTATTAATTCTTAATTATCCCATTAATTTCGCAATAAAGCCAATAGATTATGATAGCAAGTGGTGGATTATATGCCACATCCTCACTAGTGACTTTCTATTTTGTGATTCACAAGACAAACAATATCCTCTCGGATTCTTATTATTAATTAATTAAGGGGAGTGGTTGCTCAAACTTGCATTAAACATTTAATTAATTAATTATCATTCCCATATTTCAAAGTTGTAATATGGATGTTTATGATTTATTAATTTAATATTACTGTAAAGGGCACTGCAGCAAAAGAATCAGCTAAAAGGAAACCCTATGATATATATATTATGTAAGTGTCATTAGTCTACACTTAATGACACGCACCATCGTATACAATTAAAATTGTTAAACACGTGTGAAATTATATATTTGAATTAAAATATATTAAGGGGTCATATTCATTGAGTTGGATAATTAAATGCAACGACAGCAAATTAATTAGCTTTCACACGTCTTAAAGCAAAAATGTTTCTTTTCTATGGAAACTTTGTGAAACTTTGCGGTAACCATAAATTTAAAGAAAGCAATTGAGGAAACTTTGGGAGAAAAGTTAAATCAAAAGTTGTATACATCGAAGAGATGCGTGAAACTCTTACAGAATTTTAAATTAATTAACGATAGTGTTTAAGTATTTCTATTTTTCTGACAAATTCACCTCGGAATATTAATCATCAAAATATTTGGCAATGCATTAATCATCATACTTTGCGGAATAGCATACTAACCTGAAAAAATGCAGATATTTTTTTAAAAATAAATATTAATATGGCTATATCTGAAAACAAAAAATTCCATATCCAAATCTCAATTTGATTTTTAGGGCTCATTTTTTATGATATTTTTTATGCACGCAAATCTTTATCGGAATATTTTTAATTGTCAACTTTACTGCACATGTGACAGTTAGGCTAAATTCGCTCGTGTTGAATCACAGTTGAAGTAGTTGTAACCCATATTTTCTGTTAGAGAAAGATAAATCACTTCTCAATAAGCACTACTGTAGATGAATCACGCAGATGTCGCATACGGTTTAATTAACCCCTTGGCTTTCAATAAAATTGCATGCATTCATTGCAAATCCAGCCTGTAAACCAGCCATTAAGGCCTAAAAATAAATGTCCAGACCGTAAGAAAATGGTTCCATGATTTAATTCTTCCAAGAAAATGTAAAGATAATCGTGGGATTTTTTTAAATTTGTTCTGGGCATCACGAGAGAGACGAGTGTCTTCAGTTAACTGAACTATTTCATGACTTGATCTCTCCGTTAAATCAAACAGAACTACTATTTTGATGAATGACATGTAGAGATCGGCAACATAAACGTTAATTTCAAGTGCTACCACCACACCTACAACCCCTAGATCTCGCTTGTTTTGGGGTGACATGACAGGAACAGCTCATTGAGATGATGATTTGACTGGCGAAAGGTGAGTGCCCAACCAATAATAGCAATAAAACTGTATAGGAAGAAGAAACTTACATACTTTCAGTTCCATGACCATGTTTGGTCGAAAATTTGCCACGAATTCTAATTAATTACGACTGAATATTAACGAAATCAGTAGCTACGTGGACTACTATTAGTATTATGACAACGATAGAAAGCATATTGATAATTTATATTCTAATGGCTGGTAATGTAGCTAAGGGTTCCTGTTGAAACTAATCTACTTTCATTTCCAACTATAATGTTCAGTTGAAAATTTTGCCACGAATTCTAATTAATTACCACGGAAAATTAATCTAAATCAGTTATGGACTACTATTACTATTAGTGGCAACAATTGAAAGATATTGATAATTTATCTTCTAATGGCTGGTAATGTAGCTAAGGCCCGATGATGTTTTTCTGTGTTCATATCCCAAGTCGAAAGCAAAACTTGGAAATGTCATTTTACTTTGACTGTTGGAAGTGCATAGTAATCTACAATATTAATAGTATATTGCATAGGGAAGAGGCGAAGAGCAGTAGCCAGTTTAGTGGGTAAGTGCATTGAATGGCAAATGAAGATATAATAGAATCGGTTTTCATCCTGGTGTTTCTTCTCTGACATTGAGTTGGAAATTTCGGATCCTTTTTCAGAAAAAATTAAAAAGAAAAAAAGAAAGTGTTTTTGATATTTGAAGTGAAAGCAAAAGGACCTACTGCCTTCTTTCTTTTTGGCCCCCACTGTTTGTAGCGCGCGTCTTGCGGGGGTGTTAATCCCACTCCCTGATCCAAGTTCTCTTTTCAATCTTTATGTGTCTCTAGCTCATTCGTTATATATTATCTAAGCATTGGGTCCCCGATCTGCTGTTGCAAGTGGTAAATGATAATTCATGGGGGAATGGATGGTCGTCTCCGCTGGCTAGTACCTCGTTGCCGAGCCAATTAACGAAATGCCAATAACAATAATAATAATATTTCTCTGTCCTACTTTGTCTTTCTCATCTGGGTGTTTACAGACACACGTGGTTTTCCCTGCAAATGGTCATCATAAACAGTACATTTGCTCAGTTCAGAATTCAGATCAAGGGCCTTTTCACTGTTAACCGTTGAATGATGTACTATACACATACGGATTTTCTCTTGACACAGCAGTACAATGTGATTAACATAACTTGAGGTCACAACCCACAACACAATAACAGCTCTTGGGAGTTTTAAATATTTTGGTAGTTGAAAAAGTTTGTAGGATGTAGTTGCTGTCGTTAAATAATTAAATTAATTGCAGATGTCGAGCCAACTCGACATAGGATTGGCATAGCTTCAAAGAATTACAAATTTACAACGATAATGCACTTGTAATAATGGCAAGATGATCTTTGTTGTAGCTAGCTGGGTGGTGTCAGAAAGAGGGAACTGAAACGAAAGGAGGCTGCCCTGGCTAAGGATCGTATAGTCTCACTGGCACTATATCAGCTCAAAAGCCTATAAATTCAAGAAAGTGGCCTCAACTTTCGCATAATTTTTGTTGTTATTATTATTTTTTTAAAGCAGTCTCAAGAAGAAAATCTTTGGAGGGCTGTTTTATTAATAATAGGATGATAAGAAATAAGGGAGTACAAAAGAACTGCCAAAGACGAAAGAACACAGTCCTAGAGTTAAGCAGGAGACTTATTGAATTATTTCAAGTTGTCAATCCTACCGAATAAAATAATCGGTACTTAGATTAAGGTGAGCAAGAATATTATTCACTTTTTTTTTTTTTTTTTTTTTGGAAAGACGGATATTTATTTCGTTACCTTTACAAAAAAATAGGCAAGGCATCTAGATCCATCATCAACCCAAGCAAGGAAAGACAATTGACCCATTATTTCTTTTATTGAGGTAATTGGCACTAGTAAATTTCAAACAAACACTTAACTGATCGTAAGGATTCTGGTAGCAAATATGAAACCGAGTCCATATGTGAGAAATAATTTATGAAGTCAACTTTAACGATACTATTTAATAGCAAATTTTGCAAAATTATAGTTAATTAGATAAAAAAAAATACCGACAACTACTAATCGGACAAGTTTGCAAGTACACATCTATGGTTCTTTAATTTTGAGTCTGCATAGTTAGAATCTTTAAGATTCTTTCATAATTGTTTTTAATTGGGGAAGGAATCATGATAACAAAGAAGTTTAATTCCAA
>JAWDEX010150932.1:0-22485 GCA_035221805.1 Trichilia hirta | reverse complement strand
AAGATTAGGATATTATAATAAATAAAAAATATATATATAGGCCAATTTTTTTTTTTGGTGAATTTTTCATATTTTTCACCATTTTTGAAAGCTCTCTTTCTCTAACCAAACAAAGTGCAAGAAGAGGCATCTGATTCTTTTAAAGATACTTTATTTTTGATGTTGATATTTATCAATTATCACTAAAAGTTAGTAATTTTTTTTATTAATTTGAGTATTTATGCCTTAAATGCCACACGTGTAAACTCATGCCCAATTTTGTGTTTTGGATTGATTCATTACTAGAAAATAATAATAGAGCTAGCATGAGTGATGATTATATCCATGGTTTGTGATTGAAATTTTATTTGAGTTATGAATTTTAAAATTAGTGGTTGTATGATATAAATAGGATTTGTATGCAATTTTAATATGTTTTTGATGTTTTTGAAATATTAAGAACATATTAAGGAGTGTTTATGTTGCTTGTGTTGAGATGGCATTCCTTAATGGATATATTGAGAATAACCTATTTATGAAACAACCAGTTGATTTTATGTCCACATAAAGTATACAAGTTGCATCAATCCATTTATAGATTGAAATAAGCTTCTAGAAGTTAAAATATCCAGTTTGATAAAATAGTAAAAGCATTGGATTTTATTAAAAATTATAATAAAACTTGTGTTTACAAATGGATTAAAAATCATGAGATCACATTCTTGATATTATATATGAATGACATATTATTGATAGGTAATGACATAAGCATAATGATAAAAATCAAAATTTGGCTATCCAAAACTTTTTCTATAAAAGATTTAGAAGATGCAACTTATATTTTTAAGATTTATATCTGTAGAGATAGATCGGAGAGAATAATTAGATTATCTCAAAAGTTATATATTAAAAAATTGTTGAAAGATTCAATATAGAGAATTCTAAAAGAGGTCTTCTACCTTTTAATTAAGGTCTTCATTTCTCAAGAAATATAGTTTCAAAGACTGATGGAGAGTAGTAAAAGATGCGTAGTATTCCATATGCATCAGTTATAAATAGTTTGATGTATGCTATGCTATATACTCGACTTGATATAGCTTATACAATAAGTATTACTAGCAAATATTAGGCAAATCCTGAGAAAAAACACTGGTCTATGGTAAAAATTATCTTTAAGTACTTAAAAAGAATTAAGGATTTAATTTTGAGTTATAGATCTCAAGAGTTGAGTATTCATGACTGCTCAAATTTTAATTTTTAATCAGATGTAGACGATCAAAAATCTACTTTTGGCTTTATATTTCTGTGTAATAAAGACACTATGAGTTAAAAGAGTTCTAAATAGACAAAAATAGCTGAACTATTATAAAAGCTAAATATATAGTAGCTTTAAAAGCAGTTAAAGAAGCTATTTAGACGTAAAAGTTTGTATCAAAACTGGGTATTATTCCTAGTATGACTTATTTGATAAGCATATTATGTGATAATACAGGTGCTATTGCACAAACTAAAGAACCAAGAGCATACCAAAAATTTAAATATATTCAGTGAAAGTATTATATTTTGAGAAAATTTATTGGTACTGAAAAAATTTTGATTGGAAAAATATCTTCAGCAGATAATATTGCTGACCCTCTCATTAAAGCGATGACTTTAAAGCAATTGGATTAGTATCTTGAGAAAATAAGTATGAGATACAACAATAAATGACTTTAGTACAAATATGAGTTTGTTAGTGTTGTATACCCTAAAACTATTTGTGTAATCGATTTTGAGCATATTATAATGAGTTACTATAAAATATGTACTGTATACACATTTTATTAATAAAAAAATTATTTTAATATATGTGTATATATTACTTTTCCTATCTAATTATACTAATGATAGAATATGCATATAAAATATTTAAGATAATTAAGTTATCTAAAATATTTTCTACAGAAGTAATATCGACTGAGTATTGATATTGCAATATAAGCACACTAAATATTTTCAATGAATATCATGAGATGATATTAGTACGAGTGATATGATAGTCATATCATTAAGATATTAGTATGAAATAATAGTTAGAGAATTATTATTTAAACGTGACCAAAGTTATGATGAATCACAAGAATGTATATTATTAATGATTCATCATTGAATTATGTAGGTGTGTTAACTACTCTTTAAACTTAAAACATTATAGTTGTTAATCGGTATAGATACATATGATTTATATGGTGTATAAATATGAGACTAATTATATCTTATATATAAAAACTAATTTGATTATGTGTTATTTATGTCGAGAGGCAAATAATTATTAGATGAAATCTGTTGATTCAACATAAAAGATTTTGAGATACTGTTGATTCGGTCTAAGTTTGAGTTTTCAGTCGAATATTAGTAAACAAGTGAAAACAAAGTCTTTGGCCAAAGCATAAAAATCATATGAAGAATCTATAGTAACAAGTTCAACTCGTATTGATTAATTATCTAAATATAACTAAATTTAAGATTTTGACACTCGTGAGATCTAATTTGATTGAAATTAAGCAAACGAAAGAAGACTATTCATACAAAACCTATAATTATTTATAAAAGATTTGATGAAATTTTTTTTTATTATAATTTAGGGGGCATAGCACATTGCTAGATGTTAACTATGGTTATTGAGAATTCAAATGGTTCAAAACAAGATTAATAAGGCCAATTTCAACTCACGATTAATATCATAATGATCCTAAGAGATCACGATATAAATCTCAACTTACCCTTGCTATCAAAGAGAGTAAATAATATTCGCAAAAGAGTTAGCACTCTCGGAGATATTATTTAGCTAAAAAGTCGTAAACGATTTACACATTAAATAATTTAACAAATTGAAAGTTTGAGAAATTAACTCTATTATAATTTAAAGTAAGTTACAATATTTTATAAATATTTAAAAATATAAATAAAATTAAAATAAATTTGATTAAAATAAGTTTGACTAAATTTAGGGTCAATTTATAATTTTTTAAAATTAAAGGGTCTAAGTAATAGTTTGCATTTACTATTGAGAAGATTATTAGAGAAGCTTTGAGACCTATTTGTCTCTGCTAAAAAACTAGAAACATTATAGTAAATGTAAAAAAAGTATAAATAGGCTAATTTTCTATTTTTTTTGGTGAATTTTTCACTATTTTTAAAAGCTCTATCTCTCTCTAACTAGCCAAGCAAAGTGTAAGAAGAGGCATCTAATTCTCTTGGAGACACTCTACTTTTTATATTGGTCTTCATCAATTATCACTAAAAGTTAGTAATTTTTTTATTAATTTGAGTATTTATGCCTTAAATGCCATGCATGTAAATTCATGCCCAATTTTGTGTTTTGCATTAATTCATTACTTAGACAAACCTCTTAAGAAGTGTCACTAGAAACTTTTTCATAATTTTGCTATTCAAAAAATTCTAACCAAGCAAGCGAATTTAGTTGGCTATCAAGAAGATTCTATTAGAGTATTTACTAATGGATTCATCTTCTTTATGCTTAGAGCTTCAAAGTCTTTTTTTAGATTCAAAATCTACATTTACTTGGTTTTGTCACTTTCTTAATACTCCAATTTTAGTCTATTCCAAGCTTCTTTGGTGGTCTTGCATGCTATGATTCTAAAAAAAATTGAATCTGCCATAGAATTTTGAATGACAATTTTAACTTTGGATCTTTGGGCACTTTCTTCATAATGTGTTTTGATTTGAGCTAAGGTAGGATTTCCTAGTAGTGGAGACATAGATCTGTCTTCAACTACAACCTCCTAAAAATCACATACTTCTAAGTTTGCATCTTTACTAACCAGATTTGGTAGTTTGCATCGGTGAAGTTACGTGGAGTTGACAAAGAAAGGTTATTGTTAGTTGATATTTTAGATTAAGAAGTATAAGGCTTCTCTTTATTTTAGGAATTTTTTTCACAAATCTTTTGAGATTAATTGTAGCTCTAATACCACTTGTGGGTTTTAAAAAGAATAGTAATAAAAAGAAAGATCTAGAAGAAAAATTTAGAATATATTCCCTCGTTCAAGGCCAGTTTATTTATACAAGGAAAACAACTTTCTTCGTACTTTGAATGCGGAATATCTATACTACTACAATTGAAAAAAGAAATAATAAAAGAAGTAGTTAAAATCTTAGAAAATTTTATTAAATCATTATATGCTGATCTCCCTTCTTTTTTAAAAAAAAAAATCTTCATTGCTAGTACTAAAATGCCAACTGTTCAACACTGCTACATGAAGAGTAGAATGTAGACAATTGGGAAATTGTCTAGGCTTTAAAGATACCAACTTGGAGATAACTCAATCATAACAATCACCACCTATTGTGGTAGCTAAACTAAGGCATAATGATATTCATAGGGATCAGCAGGTTTTATAGAACCAATAATAACTCCAGTAGAACAAGAAGACGATGGTTTCAAACTTGGAAGTGAGCAAGGGCAGTTACCAACAGAGCAAGAACAACATACTTCTCAAATTTTAGTACACGACCACTCCCTTGAGAATACTCCTGAGGTCCAATCTGTGAATTCTTCTCTTAGCAATATTATAGATGATTCTATTGGCTACAGATAACCTTTTGGGCGTAAACTTGGTAAGCCAACAAATCGGTAAATAAGAAGTCAAAGTATCCAATAACTAAATATGCTTACAGTCAGAGATTGTCACCAGCTCTTAAAGCTTTTGTTCACAACCTATCTTCTGAGCGTATTTCGAATAATATACAAGAAGCCTTCAATGATCCCAAATGGATCCAAGCAATGACAGAAGAGATGACAACATTGCAGAAGAGTGATACATGGAAGCTCACGCCGCTACCTCAAGGAAAATGCAGTGGGATGTAGGTGGGTGTTTTCTATTAAACAGAAGGCAGATGTGTCAATAGAGAGATACAAGACGAGACTTGTTGCGGAAAGATATACACAGGCACATGGCGTAAATTATCAAGAAACATTCTCATCAGTAGCAAATTTGAGCACTGTTAGAGTCTTGTTGTCTATTGCTACAAATTTTGATTGGCCATTGCGCCAGCTCGACGTAGAAAATGTATTTCTTCGTGGCAATTTAGGAGAAGTATGCATGGATTTACCACCAGGCTTGGCACTTCATCGCAAACTAGAGTTGTATGCAAATTACAAAAGGTGATTTACGGACTAAAACCTTCGCCTAGATCATGGTTTGGACTATTCAGCTAGGCAATGAAGAAACATGGCTTCAAATATAACAATTAGGATCATAATCATTTTTTGAAGCATAGACAGGGGATGATAATAGCTTTAACAATTTACGTTGATGATATGATAATTACAGGAAATGATGAGAAGATTTCTAGCATACAAGAACATTTGTCAGCTGAGTTTGAAATGAAGAACCTTGGGGGATTAAAATACTTCTTGGCCGTTGAAGTAGCTCGATCAAGTCAAGGTATATTGTTTCACAAAGGAAATGCATTACTTGATTTGTTGGCTAAAACAGTAATGCTTGATTCTAAGCCTGTAGACACACTAATGGTTCAAAATCATATTTTTGTCACAAAATATAAAATCGGGAGAATTGTCATTTAATAAAACTATGTGAAATATTTGTTATTTTCCCTAAAAGGAAATCAATTAGTTAAGAGTATTTAATTACATAATCTCTAAAATTTGGTTTTTAATTGTAGGGTTTAAATGAGTAAAGTGACAAAATCTTAAAACATAAGGGACACAATCAAAATTGACATTATCCCAAATACAAATGTGGCTCATATTCCCATTTCCATGTACATATCTACGGGAAAAGGGAAACCTATGATTTCTTCCATATCTTTACTAAAGGAAAAGGGAAATTGATGATTCTTAGCAAACTAATTTGAAAAATTACAACAAAGGAAGTCAAGGATTCTTTATAAGTTAATTTAAAAAAATTATAAGGAGATTTACATTGTTATTATATTGAAAAAAGAAAATTAGAGCTGTGGCGATGGAAAAGAAAAATATAGATTTTTCTTACATTGTCTTTTTGAGTTTCTTGCTAGTGGAAGGATTTGATCTTTTTAATATAAAGGGAGATCGTTACACGGCTAAAAGGGAGAAAGAAACTGCTCATACATACACACAAACAAAAGGCTGAGAGAGAGAAGAGAAAATAGTTTCTGCTAATTCTAGAAGTCTGAATTTTCTTATGGAAAAGAAACATTGGAGATTGCTTCGTGGAAAGCATTGAAAGCTACCCTCTTGCAAAAACCAGACTTTGGCGGCTTGGGATTGGTTTGTCTTTGCCAAAATTGTTGTAAATCTTACCTAATTGATTTTGTTTTATAAATTTGCTTTCCCAAGAGGAAGTTCATATAATTGTGTTGCAAAGTTTTGTTTTGATGCTGGAAAAGTAGTATGCTTTTATTTCCTTTATTCTTTTCCGAAATTTTGTCCTATATTTGAAGTAAAATCAAATTGGACACAATTCCTGACTTGTTGATTTTGAGTCAAATTGGAGCAAGCCATAAAAAATAATAGTTTTCTAGAATTTTAGTACACCAATTCTATTTAATTTTACTGGGATTTTCATTTTGCTTTGTTTCCTTGATTTTATTTATGTTTCTTGTTAAAAGAAATAAAGATTAATAAAAAATAACTAAACGATAGTATATTTACAATGTTCTTTCTTCTCTTAATAAAATAGTTTAATAAAATTTTTAAAAAATAATAATAAGACAAAACAAATTATAATATTTATACTAATTATTTTAATAAAAATTAAGAGATCTCTAACAATTTTTTATATTTAATTAATCTTTCGAATTTATAATTTTATTAAATTATTAAATTGATTTATTTTGGATGGACGGTAACTTTATTTATTTTAATATGTCAACAATAATAATGCAGAATATTTATTAGAATGTTATTGACCTTAAAAATTAAATTGACTATTTTTTTATAGATAACCCAATATATGAGTATTGTCCTTTACCTTAAATACTATGATACAAATATATCTATTTTTTAATAATTTTTTAAAGAATTTTTGTGTTTTATGTACAACAGTACTGCTAGTGATACAAATTTTATATATAAATTATTTGTTCACATTGATATGACATTATTATAGAATTTTCACAAGTCTTATATTTTTATAAAAAGTAAAAATTCACAAATATAAAAGAAAAATATGTAATATACAACACATGATAATCATGCAATATTGTCATATTAAGTCGATTATATATAATTTGTAAAACAATTTATACCTTTGACATTACATGGACATCTTTCTATATTTAGGAGACAAAGATAAAGGCATGAAAAGTGCAAACTTTAGCCAACAAAACAATTGAAACTTTGACTGACACAGTCACGAATTTACAAGCTTAAATGTTACATTAATTGGCACATGGTAGCCTTTAAGAGCTCGATTAAGTAAATAGGCACTAATATTATTAATGAGCCATTTTATTTAGCGTTAAATTGTATTTGACTCTGAAGTAGATATAAAAAAATCAGGGCGAGGTGATAATCTCCATGAATTCTTTATCATTTTCCATAGCTTTCAATATCTCAGGCGAAAGTCGAGTTTCAATGTCTACACTTCCGGCTTCTATTCCGGCAAACAAAGTCATCTTTCCAATTTTCTTGTTTGATGGCCCACTTCTTACAGCCATAGGCTTCCCCCATCCAAAATCATTACCATAAACATCGAACCTTGGAGAATTACTAATCATCAAATTAGCATCATTTGTCCTTTTGCCTACTACAATAGGATTTCTTATCCAACTTTCCAAGCAGTTCCTTACCTTTTCATCTGTGTATGTTGCAATCATCTTGTTCATTTGCCAAGCAACATGACCAATTCCTTGCCTAACTATGTCTCTTGCTTTCATGGTTACGGTCCCTATATGAATAGCATTTCCAAAGTATTCTTGCGGCAGAGGTGGCTGTAATCTTGCTCTAACACCTACTGGTATAAAGCAATTAACCTCTTGATCTGGATCAAGACATTGATTTACACGAACAACAGATCGCCACAGATGAGCCATAAGTGATTGCAATGAGGAAATTCTGTTGGTCCCAATCTCAGAGTTTGCTATTGTTTTTAGTTTTGCTATATTTTCCCTTGAAAAGTGGAAAATTTTTTGTTTCACAGGGGGGGAAAGTGAAAGCAAGCTGTCAAAAACTTGTTTTGTCTTGGGCATGGGTATGCGAATAGGGTAATCAATATTGCAGGGAAACCAACGTTGAAGAATGGGAGGTTTCGATAAAGAATCGAAACCTCTGCTAATCTCAGACCAAGAATTATAAAATTGCCAGATCGATGAGCCATCCACAGCACTATGGTTTGCGGTGCAGCCGATAAAGATGCCATCTTTAAGCTCGGTTACTTGCACTGCAAGCAACGGATTTTCCATATTCTCATCAAAATTTCTAGCCCAATTTAGTTGGAAAAAAGAGTCAATGATTTCAGGAATATAAGTAGAATCAAGGATATCAGCGACTGAAACTGCATCTGCAACAGCATGAACAAAATCTACTCCAGCGTTGTTACAATCTATGAAAAAGGAAATGCTGTTATCGCCATGATCAGCTGTTGCAAGGCGACCTGCTAGTACCGGAAAGAAGTCTAGCGTACGCGAAAGACAAGTTTTAAGATGATGGATCAAAGTATTTCCCCATTGTTTCTCTTTTAAATCAGGGTTAGGTTTGTTGAAGAGAAAACCCTTTTGACTATAACAATCTAGAAGAGACTCAAGATCCCATGGAGTTAACTCAATCCTCTGGGTTGGCTCACTGTGAGTTGTTCCAGAGACTGAACCTTTTGAGATGATTCTAATAGTTGTCATATGTATCAATGGAGAGTCTAAAATGAAGATGAAATTCCTATAGATGAACACACTTGAATGATCTTAAGCACGTATATAAATAGACATAAATAACATTAATATATAAATATTTTTACTGTATCACATGATTTTCTGCATCAAGTACGTGTATATATAATAATTGGATCACATGATTTCTGCATCAAATATATTGTAATACGTGAAAAATATAATATTATATATATTTGTGATCAGCCAAAGATCTCCATAGATTAATTAATTACACTAATTATGTAATCACAACACATTAATATCGAATATAACCTAGTTTTGACAAAAAAAAATTGATCTTAAAATATTTAAAATTCATAAAAATACTACATGATTCATGCAAAAATGTTTAAATAAATTTTGCCGGATATATATCTTATTTTAAAAATCACCAATCACATGGGTGATTACAATATTAGGTGGCATCAACGAAGGGTTGATGAGATATGTCGGTATTTTTGGATCCCAATTAATGAACAAAAAATGTAAGAACTTATTTTTCTTGTAATAAATATACTACTTTGATTTAAAAATTTAATTTGAAATTAAATACTTTTTATAATTTAATGAATTAATTTAAAAAAATAAATTAAATAAGTGTATGCATAATAAAAATATAATTTTATTATTTGTAATAAATCATAATTAAAAATAAATTTAATAACACTAATAAAAATTATCTTTGTTTTGTAATTTTATCACGGTTAGTAATAAATTTATTTTTAAATTATAATTTTTTAAGGTATAAAATTTTTTATTATTTTTATTGAATTATAATATAAAAATAATTTGTTAAGTCTAATAAAAAAAATTTTAAATTACAATTTTCCAATGTTGATATAATTTTTTAAATTATAATTATTAATTTTTCCAATTAATTTAAATATAAAATTATATTAGACAAGAATATTCACAAAAAAAATATTTTTATATATATTAATAAATTTTAAATTTTAAAAATTTATAAATAAAAGAGCAAATTTAACAAATTTTGGCGATAACAAATTTACTTTTAAATTATAAATTACTAAATATTATAATTTTCAAATATGCCTATTCATATATATCTTTTTTATTTATTTAGAAAATTATAAAAATATTTCATTTTAAATCAAAATATTGTATATATAACAGAAATTAAGTAATTAGTTTTTCTTAGCTCTATTCTTATACCTATACTCGTATATACAAATATACATATTCATATGTATACATAATTACATATTTATGTATGAATATAATAAATATTGAATAACTAATTTACTGTAGCAGTAAGGATGTAATTTTTTACCCTAAAGTCTAGGATTTGATTCCCTTTAATCACAATTTCTTCTTAAATTTACAAGATATTTTAACATTTATTTTCTGAAATTATAATAAATGGACATTATAAAAATATCCTTCAATTTAAAACAAGTAATAGTTTAAGTTTAAAATGAAAATGTAGCCTAATTATACGTGACAATTTAGATCATGATAAGATTATTTAACACGAACTCAATATAATTAATAGATTCAAATTTAAAAATTTTAATACAAATAATAATTAAATTGTATTCATGTCACGTGATTAATAGTTATATTAAATTTGAGTTTAATCTTCTAAATTTGTTTATCCGTTTAAGATATAATTAAAATATGATTAATTAAATAATTAATTATATTTAAATAAATAATTATTTAATATAATAATTTTGTTTATTTATATTTAAATAAATAGATTAAATTTTATATTAATTACTTAAATAAGTTGAATGAATTGAATTTAATAACATATTTATATTGTATTGTATCACTTGTCTAATAAATGAATGATATGATGAATAAATGAATCGTATTCAAATTAAGTATTCTTAATAAAATTAATAAACAAATCAAATTTAAATTAGCAAAAAATTCTATAAGTTTGTTAAAAGGACATAAATATGATATATTTATTTAAATTATCACTTCTAAACTTATTGAGATACTTATAATAATTTAAAATTAAAAATATTTTTTATATTATATTATATTGAGATATCGACATTCTTGGAATAGTTAGACAAAAATATCCCTATATACTTTCAATTGTAATTTATGAAATATATTCTTTTGCATTTTTAATTGGATTATTTTTAAATACCTCCTTTTAAATTTAGAAAAATATCCGTTTGAAAAGAAGTCTGTAAAAAGCATCAAAGATTTTCCTTCTATTTGCTTAGACTGTTAGTTGACCGTTGGTATTGTTGGCATTTTTATGAAATAATATATAACGTGAACTTTCCATCATATCTAAATTTGCTGAGTCTGTTTCTTTTTTCTCTCTCAGTGATCCTCATCACCGTCCTTCACACCACCTCCACGTCAACTGAACCAACACCGACGAGGCCGCCGCACTCAAGACACCACCGCCAAGCCTTAGCTACTAGTGCTAGCTATTCGCCGAATGCCCACCAAAACTCCACATGTCCATATTACTAGCCATCTCAATCTGTCGTCAACAAACACAGTTTATTTATCTTGTATGGACCACCATTAGAACTCAAACGGACGTCAGAACTCCCCCGTTGATGTACAATAGATAAGGTTCAAAAGAAGCCGAGTTTATTGATAAGAGCTATAATTCTCCATTCTCGGCACAAAGCAATCACACGCAAACAGTCAAAGGTTATCCATGTTTAATTTGGGGGGCTGTATATAAAATGGGATGACAATCCATTATTATATGTATACTCTTCTTATTAAATGAAAGTATATTTTAACTGCGTATTTTTTAGAACATCAGAAAATTCATTTTAATTGTCTTTTTTAAAACACAAGAAAATCCTCCAAACTCAATAAATTTATGCATTTATTTTTACTTATGTTTTATTTGGTATAGTTTTATAAGTCAAAGGAGTTTCTTTTTTTTTTTTTTTTTAATTCCCTTTTTTAGATTATAATTGAAGAAGAGTTTATTAAAAATAAAAAAAGAAAATTATTTATAAATTGAATTATTGTTCGATTTAACTTTTTTGTTTCTATCCTTTTTTAAAAGTATTTTTATTATTTTTCGAAAGATTTATTTTAGCCAATTAAAATTAGATGAAATTAATGACCTTCTAAAAAAATTAAAATCTATTTAATATTAAATTTAAAAAATCCAACCGAGTAGAGATGGGGAAAAAATCGGCGAACCAAATCTTGCAAAACCATTTGAACCAACTAATTCGATTCTATTCTATTTTAGTTTGGTTTGGATTTCAGTTTATAAGCATAAAAAACCTATATTTTTGTTTCGATTCGGTTCGAGTCAGTAAAATTGATAAGAAAATTGAGAATCAAACATAAAAAAAAAAGTTATTTTATTTATTATATTTATCTCTATTTTAAAAGTAATAAATCAATATACATTTTAATTTTTTTATAATAAACTAATCTATAATTTAGTGATTTTAATTACTTTTATTTTCACATAAAATAAAATATTTATAAGTAATCGATTTTAAATTCAAAAACTAATTTATTATTTTCTTCAAACTAAAAATTAAATTATTTTTTCAATAAAATAATTACTTGTGTTCATTTTTAAATTATAATTGTTTACAACATATTAACAAATTGTATAATATATTACTTTAAAAAAGATTAATAATTATTTTTTTATATTGTAATTGAATATAAATATAAACACAAAACTTAAAATCTCAACCTTAAATTTTTATTTTCAATAATTATTTTTTTTGAACGTATTTTTGATAAAATTCATCAACCTAAATCTTTTTTCCTTTTTTAATGTCAATATTATTATAATATCTATTAATAGAAAGTTGTGATGTGATTACTTAATTATTAGAATTCATTAAAATATTAAATTATAAAATAAAATTTGAGTTATTTAAGTTTAATATTTATATAAATTCAAACTAAAATAAATAATAATAATTTTCAAAAATTGCATTAATTTAAAAAATCGGGATGAACCAAAATGAATTGAAACTAAAATGTGCTTGGTTCGATTCGGCTATATATGATCTTCGATTTGATTTCGGTTCGGTTATTTTCAAAAAATCGAACTCTTCGAGACAAAACCGAACCAATCCGAAGAATGCCTACCCGTCCATTGCCCAACTCTTTCAACTGCAATAACGAGATCGAAAGATGACGTGGCACTCCGATTTTTTTTAAACTAACGTGGCCGCATCCTTCCCCACAATTTGAACAGAGTTTTATTTCATTTTTCCTTGTAACGAAGAACTTTTCTCCTACCTCCATGGTTGCTCTGTTTCACTAAGAAGCTTGAAAGAATAGAATCCATGGCAATAATTTCCTTAGCAAACGCCCTCAAAACTTTGTTTTCTATATTGGGCTGTGCGATGGTAGCCACTCTCATTTACACCATCTCCATCGATGGCCTTCCTTTCCGAAAAGAACTTCTCACTCCGTAGGATTCTTTCTTCTATCTTACTCTCTCTCGTTATGCAGTCAGAACAATGAATTATATTTCCCTTTTCTAAATGGGTTTTCTTTCCTTAGGTGGATGGCTGCGACTTTGATTGATTTCTACATCAACGTTGTGCCTTTGGCGGTAATGATTATGGAAAACTGTATGAGGGATTGCTTGTTTCGAGTAATTTGTGATTAGTTATATATCCTAGTGGATTTATGATCACTACTATTTTATCATGAATTCTGTTGATATATGGTGTTAAATTTTTTGTTTTGTTTTGTTTTTGTGTGTGTGTGTGTGTGTGTTTTAAAACTTTTGTTGGGTTTTAAGTAGCATTAAAGTGATGTAGCGTGCATTGACTGCTGAACTAATTTTGTGATTGCTCTCTACTTCGTGGATGAAGTATTGTGTGTCCTCATAGGCTTTTTGATTTTATCAGGCATGGGTTTTGTACAAGGAATCAAACTGGATTAATGCAACACTATGGGTAAATCTACTCGTATGCTTTGGCAGGTAAGCCTATCTATCTCGTTCAAACTTGTTGTAGAACCTAAATAGGAATATTGGGAACTTATCTTGTGAATTTATTCTTTGATTTCTCTTCTGAGAAATGGTTCTATTATTTGCTTTTTCTTCTTTTTGGTACATCGTTATTGACTCACGGAAGTAGCATAGGCCATCTATTCATTATGTCCTTGTGACAGGCATGTGAGGTAGAAATGACCGTTCGATGTTTATTAATTAGTACCCTAATTGTGATCGATTGCATGCAGTGTAATTAGTACATATTTAGTATTTGTAGGGTACCTGAATAAACCCTGTGTTGCCATGCGATATTTAGAACTCGACATTCTCACATGTTTCTTTCTTCTACGTTTCTTCTAATTATAAAGTCGCTTGAAATTGTAAGAAGTTTTTCATTATTGTTTTCATTTGGCTTTTATAGATTGCTACTTGACATTTCAGTGCAAAATTTACCTTCATTGGATAATGATTGCTGGTTTAATGGAATCAACATGCGAAAGATGGAAGTAACCTTTGACTTTATTCCATGCTTAAACGTAATATATTGTGTTGTTAATATTTGCTATTGATGAACTCTGAATTTTTTGTGTGCTTTCAGCATTTACTTAACTATGATAAATTTCCATACATGTTACTGTCAGTTGCAATGCAAAATGATGTTTCATAATGATTCTTCATTCTTTTTTTATTTTTGTTTTTAACCCTTTCCGCAGCATAACCACATGTGGCTACATTCTCATCCAATTCCTTAAGTTGTCACCTCAAGAAGCTTTAGAAGATCCCATATACCATGTACTGTTGCGGCCTACAAGCAAGTATGCGGGTATCTTGTATGTAGTTATGCTTTGGAATTTAACTAGTAACTAAAGTTTAATCTGAGTGTTTTTAATGAAAGTTTATCTTGAGGGGTTAAGGCTTGAAACATTTCATAGAAGTATCTGAGTAAAATGTCATCAATCATAATTTTTGTTGCCCATCTTATAATTCATTTCTACTGTGGTATGCTTATTTGTTGATGAACAAATGCTTGCTTCAGTACTGTACCCTCTAATAACTTTCAATTTTAATTTTACATTATTTATAAGGTTAGAATAGTCATTACTCGTATTTTCACCTGGTATGAGATCCTTGGTACTACCAACCTCCAGCTCAATTTTGATCTCATGTTTGTGATGCATAAATCCATTTGAATAATGGCAAAACATCATTTGCCTTGTATGGCCCCCATGTAATAGATTAAAGGTATCATTTACTATTGATCATAAGCTGCAAAATATGTGTTTTCTGCAAAATATGTGTTTTCTCAAGTGTAGAACCATGATAATAGTTTGTTGTTTCTAGTTATTCTCCCTGTATTTGATTGAATTAAAGTTAAAAACATGGCTTCGTTATTCTTTCTCAGAGCATCAGCATGAGCACTTGTTGCCTTACTTCCTCCAGTTCCCGACCTTCTCCCTCTTTCTCAATTGAGTTTCTCTGAAGTTAAGGAATTTCTTTGTGTAGGGATAGCATGGAATATAAAAGGAAGCACTCCTCTGTTGTGACTGCCAGAATCATTTTTGGCATTTTGGGTCTTTCGATGTTGGGAACTCTGATTTACACACTCCTGACTGATGGGTCTCCTTTTCGCAAAGAGCTCTTAACTCCGTAATTTTTTCCTTGACTTTATACATTTTGTTTCCATTTGCTTGAGCTTCTAGCATGTTTATTCAGTTTGAAAAGCAGTATTACTGGTTCTAAAGATTATAACAACCACCTCAATAGCATTTGTTTTCCTTATGATGAATTAATATGCCAATAATTTCTTGTACAAGCAGTATTTTCTTTCTGCCACAAGAGAACCAAATACTATAATTAGATGAAGTTAATTTTTTTTATTTGCTTGTTCAAGAATCTAACGAGTTGCTAAATTGTCGGCAGGTGGATGAATGCAACACTAATTGATTTCTACATCAATGTTATCGCTCTTTCAGTATGTAGGAATGCTTCTTCTTTGCAAGAACTAGAAATTTCAAAATGATTAATTGTGTAGGACGGGCAACTAGATGATTTTTTTGAATTTTAGTTCTAGAAATTTTAGTATTTCTAGATGGGTTGTATGAATGATTTAAATTGCTTTCCATAATTATATAAGCAGTGATATGTGGTTTGTACAATATATGCATGAGATACAATATATGAATTTATTTTTGCATTGTAAGAGTTACTTGACTGTAACAAAAACATTCAGGGAAAATGTATCAAGCCATCAACCCGGGATCAAGACAATATTTTCCAATCAGTTTGATTTTTGCACAAAACAAGTTTAAGTTATCAGTAAATTATCTTTGTGTAAACTATTGCAGGTTTGGGTTGCCTACAAAGAATCTAGTTGGTCAGGTGCATTCTTCTGGATAATCCTATTGATATGTTTTGGCAGGTAATCTCTTTCTATAAGATTTTAAATAATAGACATTATTTGGCTATCCGCTGTATTTTACAGCATCTGCTACGTGGTTGGCAATTTCTTGTCATAAAATATACATGTCTGGAAGTTATGAATTGTATAAATTTTGTAGTCTAGTGTTAAATCTTGAAATGGAAAAGTATCGCTGTATTTTATTTGTCGTGGTTAATCGTAAGAGTTATTACCCAGTACTACACGGTGGAATCCTTGAAAGGGTAACAAGTATATGGTCCTGATGTTACCCTTTCCTTAAGAGTGACAGTGGGCTTATTCAGGATTTTCAGGTCTTGAGTTTTAATTTACAAGTGTTGTGAAATGAAATCATTAGTATTCAAATGAGTAGGCGTTTGGTAAGTATTAGTTATTAAATAGAAGTCCGCATTTCAGCTATCTGGTAATAGGTTTGTTTATGTCAATCAATAGCTGTGAAGTAAAACCAGATTAATTTGAAGTGTTTAACAAACACTTCAGCTCTTCTGCTTTTAGAATTAACTTCAAAAAAAAAATAAATAAATAACTATTACAAAAGGTATCTACTTTATATCTACTCTAATAAGTGTAATATATCTGCTTTAATAAGTATAATTCCATGGCCATTTGTAATATTGAAATGGAATTAACGTTGAAGGGTTCTTTTACATTTTGATGGTACACTAGTTTAAGGGCTTAATCTGTTGATTGTACATCACATTTTTTGGAACTGATTCTGATATTTAATTTTTCTTCCCACGTTTCAGCATCACCACCTGTGCCTACATCGTCCTGCAGTTGCTTTGTCTGAGTTCCAATGACCCAGTCTACATTGTCTTATTCAAAAGTGGTAACAGGCAAGTCTCAAAACCATTTTCTTTATTCCATTAATAGAGGAACGAAGAAATGACTCAACGTAACGGTGGGAGGTGGTAAAAATTTTAACAAGATCAACAATAAAACTACGACATTCATAAACACAGCAGATTCTAGCAAATGAGAGCAGGTAAATCATGCAGAGGAATAAGAGCAGCAATTATGTTGTTTTGCAATAGCTTTCCCTCAAACTGTAGGAAACAGAAATGGTCTGTAATCGCCCTAAGGTGGTGTTTTGATGAATCTCTGTCTTTGTTCAAAATATTTGCATAGTTGTCTGTCAAACAGATATCCAAAATCCTGTAAACACGGTTCAAATACGCTAAACTTTTGTTATTGACAATGTTAGGGCAGAAAACTGGCATGAGGGAACTTGTGCTGAAACGTTCTAAAACTGGATAGATGCTCAGAATGGTCGAGGGTACATTGGTTGGCATTGAAGTCATTTTGGTTCAAACAGTACAAACCGACCAGAACTTAATTCTCAGTGTCTTATTATGTATTAGAGAAACATAGCCTCATTAGCAATTGCTACATTTTCTATTTTATGGAATTTTTGCGTATTTTACATTTATAGTTGTCTCTGAGTGTATGCATATAGAAGAACTTGAAAATGTGTGTAGATTATTTAAATGTTAATCCAGGTCTTTAGCTCTCGCCTTTCAGGCATTGTTTCCTTTTGATTCAGTGGATGCAATTATTGGTTGTATTTCTCATTCTGCATATGCCAAGAAATAACGAAATTTTGGGGATAAGCTACATTTTATATATGGTATATCCTATATATATCAGTTATGCAAAGCAGCAAAGAAGTTCTAACATCAAACAAGTACAGGAAGAAGTTAATTTTGAATACTAAGGCTGTGTTTGTTGTGAATAATGGAAAGGATGGGAAAGGAAATCAGAATGGTATGGGAAGGAATAAGAATAAATTATGAAAGAAATGGTATTTCTTTGTTTGGTTGAAATTGGATAATAAAAAGAATTCATTTTATTTGTTTTGGATAAAAATATTCTCTACATAAAATTTAATTGTACTCTTTAATTTATTGTTGATTATCTATTAATTTGATTTTAAATATAATTTAATATATTCTCAAAAATTTTTAGTATAAATTAGTTGAATTCTAGAATATTAATAATTAAATATATTTTCTAATTAAAATTAATTTATAAATAAAAATATTGATATTTTATGTGTTGAATGTATCTCCTACTTTAATAAAATTGTGAACAAGTTGATTTTAAGCACAATCAAAACTTTATATTCATATATCTACATGTTTTCAATTTTTTAATAATATTTCTAAATTTCTATTTTGAAAACTAAAAGAATATTAGTTGTTCTTCATTTGTTTCAGTTTGATAATCATTTTTTCTTTACAATAATTCAGAAAAAAAAATAACATAATTACGTCAACAAATGAATTTTCTTGTAACAAAAGTTATTATGATCAAATAAATATAATTAGTTGTATAAATTATAAAATAAAATTGTAAATATGTGAATCTTTGGCATATTCTTGTTTTATGTTTAATCTTTTCATTTATTACTGATAATGAAGCAAACACTTAATGCTTTTCCCAAAAATCTTGTCAGCAAAAATGCTTTGAAAAAACACTGCTTATTTCTTCTAGCAGATAATGCCAAACTAAAATCTTGAAATGAAATTTATTTTACTTTATTTTTCTGAGAAAATTTGAGAAAAGTGTACAGAATAGATAATCCTTCGGTAATTATATTTGAAAATAAAATAAAATAAAATAAAATAAAATAAAAATTATCAAACTAATCAGGTTGTATGCATATTGTAACTTAGGAATGTCAAACAGTTTTGTTCTTAAAAACTTTCATCACAATTTGTTAGGATCCATTTATCTTTTGATGTGGTACTTTCAAGTTTTAAATATTAAATATGTAAGAATGTATAAATTGGGACAAATATTGAGCTTTAACAAATAAGTCTTAACTCGGCTTTGAAAACACAGAATAAGCAACACAATATCAAACAAATCCTTAATCACTGTCTAAAAATTTATGGCATCACAACAAACCTTCCATGACAATTCATTTTTACTTCAATTAAAACTAGTATACTATGAAATAAGTACTCATTATTTATTCTTCGAACAAGAGAGAGCCTAATTGGGATTGTTTGAGCAACTAACAGAAGCTTTGAACCTTTGCCAATTGATTCTGAGTAACTCTATCGAGAACGAAAGCAAATTTTGCAATGGCTTTTAATTCTGCAAATTGGACCTGTTCCAATTTTAGATTGCTGACTACTTATTTCATAGCTTTAATTTGAGTTGCGGATCCCGTTTGGGAACGAAAAATGCCCACATTAATAGCAAGTCTAATTCCAGTATTGAATAGATCTGTGAATAAGAATATTCCTCCATGCCCTTATTTAGTAGCAGTTAATATTTACCACTCACTTAACAATCCTATTTCATTATTGTAAATGGGTCCGCATCGTGGTACTTATGATGTTTTGCTTTGATAGCAAAACATAAAATGTGCTTAGTAACACTAATTTTTAGTATAGGCTACATATTTTTACCTTGACAGTTGATATTTAAGTCTTCATCCTACAGCAGCGATGACTTTTAAGCCGTGTCATCATATTTCCAGACGGACCTCAAAACCACCTCACTTTAATCGAACCATACCCTTAAATCGTATATGCTACCACTGACCTATTTTTCAACCTTTTTTCCTTCCATATTGGCCCATATGTATCCAGAAAATTAACACAAGTATGGATATATAATCTCCATAAAAAGCTTGCTGCAATGGTAAAAATTATATATATTGGCAGAGAGGTAGGTGCCTATCAATTTGGATATAAAATTTTGGGGAAATTAATTGCAACAAATAATAACTTTTTACATCTTCCCGGTGCATATTGCTACAGCAAATTGTTCGGCCACATTCAGATAGATTTTGTTGCTGGTATCTTCCGTGTAAGAATAGGATCATCTCAACCTGTCATACTTTCTTTACTGGATAGAAAAACCTCCGGCTCTCAGTCTGCTTCACAAGGTCCATGAAACCATTTAGTACAGATCACTAGGCCAATTCTGATTCATGTTGTTTGCAAGAAATAGTGCCATATATCATAAAGGAGTAATATCATACACAACTGCAAGATTTCAACTTTCAACCATTGCAAACAATCCAAAATTACATATCCAAAGATTCAAATCCATCAACTAGTATAAGAATAGAACCTACAGAACTATATAATGTAGATCTAATCATTTTCAGATTTGAACTTGTAGTGTCTATGTAATCAAGATCTATTCCTTCTATTATCTTTCTTTTTACCGCTGTCATCATCCTATATTTGTTGATGTAAAAATTCATATTAGAAGACAATTCCAGACCATACCCAGCTCTATATTTGTTGATATAGCTAGATCCATAATCAAAATTAAAATAACTGTCATGTATTTAAAGTTTTCTAAATACTCCAGAAACCGAAGAAAATAATTTAGTATGCTTCTAAAATTCTCATTTTTGCTTCTAAAATTAGATATTCTATAACAAAACCGCATTTACAGAGGAGCAGCACATCTGACCATGCGAGGATTATTAAGATCTATCTATATTTAGTACTCCAGCATACCTTTGCCCTCATGGCACAGAGTGATCCATCAGTATCTGTAACATTGTCGAGACACATTAGAGCAACATTCAGAAGGCCAGGCGAACAAGCTTGTACACAGGGAGATAAACTCTAAAACACGTCGCCTGTGGCATCTGGAACTCGTTTATCTAATGGAAGAAATTGAAGTTTGACAACCTCCCTCAAAGCGTCTAAACAATGGCCTGATCTCGCCAACTTATGGACAGACAATATTGCCTCAAGCTGTCTCAATATAGCCTGTAGCTCCAGAACTTGCTCTTTCACATGAAGACTGCATGAAATTCAAGAAACTGTTAAAAGTCGGGAAAGACCACAAGATGATACTATATAAACCATGACAACCTAAAGTCAAGATAACAAAGCAAAGGCAATAAAAATAACCCAGAACCATGTCGTTTAGAGTCCACAAATTATACATCTCAAATTCTTATTTCAGAAATTCATTTACCTTTCTAATTCACAAATTTGCAGACTTTTCTAATGTTTGTAACATCATAGAACCTCAGTATTGCTAATTCCAAGGGGAAAATCTCAAACATAAGAAAAATTGCAAAAATATTAGCCAAAAGTCAAGAAACAGGTGGTAGCACATGATTACCAGATAAAAATGGTAATTTAAAACAAAAGTACTTCGAAGAAAAAGGTTTGTACGGAAAAAGAGACATCCACAATAAAAAGTTACAATGTCATATAATAAAATTTTTCATTCACAACATACAGAAGCGTCCTAAATAAAAGTGAGACATGAATAATTAAGAGTTTTAAAATCAAAATTTGTTCAGGACTTTCAATCATGACGGTCTAAGAAACACAAGAATCTCATAGTTGATAAGATGAGCTGCAAGGCGATGCCTCTAAAGTTTCAAAAGGTTTCCCTAACAAATTTCTAAAATTAACATTGATTGTAATTATGCAACAACAAAAAGTTTTATATTAGCCAAGAATCATATAAAACACAAGGAAATGGTAATGATGTTTGTGCATCTCCAAAATTTCACTGCCAGAATGAATTAGGCTAGCAGCTTGACTCACACCATCCAATCTACCATGATGCAGGACACAAATAGCTTTAGAAAGACATTTGTTAATTGGATCCAATGCCATTGCAAATGCCTTAACTCTCTTCTGAATTTCTATAGACAGAATTTACATACTGAAACGAATATCAAAAAACAGATGCAATCAGGAAAATGATCGAAGAGTTGAAGCAAAACCAATAGACTAATGAAAATAAACATTTGCTATAAAGGCATACAAAATCATTATACAATAGAAAAAAGCAGACCACATGATATTGAGGATAATGTTTTGAGTTATTAATCTAAATTAACTGCCAGTAATTAGTTGACATTTTTCTTTCATTATGATAAAGCAATTTTTTCATACACACTACGTAAATATAACACTTAGGAAGGCAAGTGCAAAAAAATTACTTTATCATGGAGTCCAGCATCCTGAAATTGGCAAGCAACTTCAAGTAAAAGTTGTTGTCTTGCTCTAAGATCAGTTATAAATCGTCCCAATTGACCTTCCTCGCCAGCCCTTCTTGAACCAAGTAAAAGATAAATCCCACCATCTCAAAGCAATAACTCTGCAAGAAGTTGTTTTAGCAATAAGTTTTTCTGCCTTTGTTCGTCCACCTTAGCTTTCCCAATCCATGACAACTGTCCTACACCTACTGGAGCAGCAGTTTGTGCATAATGTTCTAATGCCATCTGAAGATTACCAAGACGTAAATATGCAGACCCATATTG
>JAWDEX010150921.1:0-19306 GCA_035221805.1 Trichilia hirta | reverse complement strand
AATAGTCCGTGATGCTTTCCAGTCTGGTATAGTAGAGGAAGCAAATTTATTTCAGCGGTTTGTAGCTTGTTTCCGATGGGGTCTGCAAAATCTCAGGTTCATCGATGCTAGGTTATTAGGTAATTAATTAATGTTTGCATTAAAGTCGAATACTCTTAATTAACACAGGAATTCGCGTTTAACTTTTTGCAGTTATTTTGGCCAAGGTCTTTCGTTAAGTACCAATGTCTTGGAAAACATATTTGCAACGTCCATTACCATCTCTGGTGTGTTATTGTTTTTCTTTTTGATGGGAAAAGTTCACGTTGGTATATCTAAATTTTCTGCTGCTTATCTCACAAATTCGCTTTACATGCTTAAAATGAAGCACAGGAAATTTTAATTGCTTCTTGTGAAATAGATGTATGTTCAATCTGAAACTGTAAAATCAGAGGAAATAAGACAGAAGGTACGGGAGATAAACCGGTGGCGGCCCCTTGAAAATTTGCCTCAGAAACTCAAAAACCAGGTCAAGAAATATCAGTCCTCCAAATGGCGAGAAACCAGAGGTGTTGACGTTGAATATTTGTTAAATAATCTTCCCGACCACCTCAGAAGGGACATAAAACGGGAACTCTGCCTAGGCTTGCTAAAGAAAGTGTGTTTCTTTCATTTGTCCCCATCAGTTTCATGAAATTAACAAAGAAGATTTAACTTAATTCCTTTTTGTTTTTGTTTTTTTTTTGCATGTGTGTGTACGTGTACAAATATATGATAGAAGATTTCAGATATTTAAGTAATGAATCGTTATGGGATCTCTGTGATCTTGCGAAGCCAGTCCTTTATAGGGAACGATCTTACATTGTGCATCAGGGAGAGCCAATTGATCAAATGCTCTTTGTGCTACAAGGCAAGTTATGGACCTACACTTCCAGGGACATATATGGATCCTCAAGCTCTTATAATCCAAGAAATAATCGTCTGGAAGCTAGTGATTTGTGCGGGGAACAACTTGTTGCATGGGCCAAGGCTAGCCCTGACTCATCCAATCTCCCTATAGCAAACAGAACAATTCAAGCGCTTACGAATGTTGAAGCCTTCGTTCTTATGGCTGATGATTTGAAAAACTTTATCGCTCATCATTAAGGAAAACAAGACAGTTTGTTGAATACTAATTCTGGCAAACTTGAAGGAATGTGTACAAAATTTCACCCAAGGAACACCACTACTATTGTATAATCGTATTTATTATCTCCAGTTAATTTCTATTGATTTTTAAATGTGTAATAATTTAATAATATATAAAACTGAAACGTCCACCGCACGAATGGTACCAGCATCACCATCATGCAACTTGCGATAAACAAAAGAAAAAGTTTATTTCAAGCAATTTCCAAGAAAAGCAATTAGTTTAAATAGTTTTTTAATGGAGTATTTTAACATAATTATATTAATAATTAGTTCTATTATTTTTTGCTAGTTTAGTTTGCTAATCGTATCCCATTATTATCATCAAACAAATAATTAAGGATAAGAATTTATAACACGATTTAGAACATGGTAAACGGGTCAGGCCGACCTTAAAAATGAAGCCTTTTACAAGCTGGCAAAAAACAAAGAAGTTCCTGGTCTTTGCTGAAAAATATTATTTAAGCTATGTCTCTTTTCATCTACAATAATCTAACTATTTTCTTATAGAAATAAAAATAATAATAATATCAATTACGTCATTTGATTGCACTCTTGACCTAACTCATTTGTTTTACTAAAAAGTCAACGCGTCTACTAATCCACTTAGTATCAAGCATAAACTTAATCATCTGCCTGTAACTAGAAAAAGGTACGAGGGTATAACTGATCAAACTTGAGTACAGAAAAAAATAAGAACGATTTTTCACTGTTCATAATGTAAGTGACTATAATTTGGAGCTCATGCTTTTGAATAGAACCATAGCAAATAGATCTTTGAACTTTTATTCTTTTAAACTTATTTTCTGGTTTGTGATCTTCAGGTCGCAGATCATGAACTTAGAGGAAGGTGGTGTAAATTCAATCTCAGAGAGGTTCCAAAGAGGCTCGGTTTCTGTTGCTAAAATCAAAACCATGAAAGAATTAACAAAATCATTTTATGACATTGTGACAAAATTCTTCCGTATTCTGATAAAAATCATTATTTTTAGAGTGGAACTCTGTTATCCAAAGGAGCCTGTGGGCCATTCGGTTTTTCTTGTGTGTTCTATGTGGTCAATGCTCATGGATCCTCTTTTCTTATACATTCCTGTAATCAGTGATGATAAAAAGTGCTTCAAATTGGATATAGCACTCATGAATAATGCGATTTTGTGCCGCTCAATCTATGATTTCTGGTATGTATCAAATTTTATTAGAGATATGCGGAACAATTCAGATCAAAATGCAAAAAAGAAATGGTTCCCATTCCTATTTGATCTTTTCATCGTTCTTCCGCTCCCACAGGTAAACCGAATTCTCTTATGCCTAAATGATTTTTCTGTTTACTTTATTTTTCAAATATGTAATAGCAAATGCAAACGCTCAGGTGCTGGTGATTCTGGTTTCTATTGAAACAATTAGAGCAAAAAAACTTTTCCTTGGAATGAACTTCTTTCTTTTCCACCATGCCCTAAAGGTTATCCGATTGTATACATGGTTTCAGAAAGCTAACACTGAAGGCAACCTCGCTACATGGGCCAAATTTACCTTCAATCTTTCTTTCTTACATGCCGGTAATGTAAGTAATATGGTCACTCAAATTTTTTCCTTTTGGAATTTGATGTCATTGGATTGCTTATAAAATGGAGTATCTTTTTGATGAGCTGTGATTTGTTCATTTTTTAGCTCTTTGGCGCCATATGGTATTTTTTTGCGGTGGAGAGACAGACTCTATGCTGGAGGAAAGCCTGCAGAAATCATAATAAGTGCGATCGCCTTTCCTTTTACTGCAACGATCAAAGTTCGGGAAACTACACAATTTCTATTGATTTTTGCTCTACAAACACACAGAATGCTAATACATATGATTTTGGAATATTCCTTGATGCTATTCAGTCTGGAGTTGTACAGGGAAAAGGTTTTTTCCAGAGGTTCATTCCTTCTTTTCGATGGGATCTGCAAAATGTCAGGTTTTTGCATATAACTTAATCTTTTCATTTTCTTATTTGTATTAATTTTCTCAATAGGAAAGATTAAGAATCCAACATTTGGATGAAATACAAGTCTAACAAATGTATTTGAGTTCATCATTATGCATTTTGCAGTTGGTTTGGTCAAGGTCTCCCTTTCAGTACCAATCTCCCGGAAAACCTCTTTGTAATGTCCATTACCGTCTCCGGAGTGGTGTTGTTCTTCCTTTTGATTGGAAAAGTGCAGGTGAGTTTTAATAGCTTTACTGTTCTTGTGATATTTCAAATTTGTTGTCAGTTTAATATGAAGCAGTGAAATTTTTTTGTTTTTATGAACTATGCTCCTTCCGAAATAGATGCATGTCCAGTCGGAAACTGTAAAACTAGAGCAGAGGAAACAGAAGTTAAAAGCTATAGAGCAGTGGCAGACCTTAAGAAATCTCCCTCGGGAATTGCAAGAGTAGGTCAAGAAATACCAGTCACAAATTTGGCAAGAAATCAGAGGGGTTGACGTTGAATATTTGGTCCATAATCTTCCCGAGAACCTCAGAAAAAAGGTAAAGCGAAAATTCTGCTTAGACCTGATAAAGAAAGTGAGCTGTCTCTACTAAGTTTTTTCAATCCTGCTAGTGGCCATTTAATAATTTAAAGCAGCAATGCTTAACCTTTATATTATCCTTCTTATGCTTGAGTATGTGTCTATATATAAAGGTTGAAGAGTTTGGAAACTGGAGTGATGCATTGTTGGAGGATCTATGTGACCTTGCGAAGCCAGTTTTTTACAGGGAGCGATCGTATATTGTCCAGCAAGGAGACCCAATTGATCAAATGCTCTTCGTGCTTCAAGGCAAGTTGTGTACTTATATTTCCCAGACCATAACTGAATCCTCCAGCACCAGTCACGAGAAAGATATCGACTTTTGTGGAGTAGAACTTGCGTCTTGGGCACAGGATGAGAAATCCAACCATCTCCCTGTTTCAACCAGAACAATTCAAGCACTTACAAATGTTGAAGCCTTTGTTCTCATTGCTGATGATATGAAGAAGGGAATCCAATTGATCATTAAAAAAGACAGGTCAGCTCGTCTTATACAATTATTTTGGCGGTCTAGAAGGAATGCACAAACATCCTTCACCTAATCAACACTACCATCACCATCTGAAAGTTTACTCCAAGCAGTCATAACTGGTGCAGGAATCACTTGCCGATGTTAATATTTTAGGCATTGCGTATAATCCAGTTATATTTTTCTTTCGTTCCATGCAAGTTTCTTTTTTATCTATGTATATTAATTTTCTTATTAGGTAATACTAAGAATCCGACATTTGTAATCATTCGAATAAAATGAAAACAAGCATAAAAAGATTGAAAAACTTATTCATTCGAATAAAATGCAAGTAATTTATACTTGATCGGATAACAATAATAGCTATACTTAACGCTAAAAACAAGTGATTTTACATCAGCAAATTATTCAAATTTTAAAAGATCAAATCTTAAAATAACAGGTAGGCTAATATCCAATAAAATTGTTGTTGACCAATAATCTTTAAACTTCCTGATATTTTTGACACTTGGTATGCCAATAACTCAACACTCCTTTTTGGCATCTAGGTGACAAACACCTATTTTCTACTTCAGTTTCTTGAATCTTTCTGTTGGCGCTAGCTTAGTAAAGATATCTACAAGTTAATCCTTAGAAGAATAATGAATAAATAACACTTCATTTCATTGTTGAACTTCTCTAACAAAGTGAAACTTGATTTCAATATGTTTTGTACAACCATAGAGTATTGGATTTTTGAAATTGAAACTGCAAAAATTTTATCACACATAATATTAGTTACTTGAATTTGCTTTTGCCCCAAGTCATTTAATAATTTTCTCAACCAAGTTGCTTGATTTACAACTGATTTTACTCTAGTTCTACTGTAGATTGAGCAATGGTTTCCTGTTTCTTTGAGGTCCAAGTGAAAAAAACTAAAGCTCAATGAAAACAAATATCCTAAGGTGCTTCTTAAGCCATTAACACAGTCTCCAAAGTCACTATCTGAATAGCCTAATAGCTCTAAGTTTCCTTTTGCAGATTTTGAAAATTGAATGCCAAATGCTATAGTCCTCTTAATATACCTCAATATCCTTTTAGCAACTGTGAAATGCTTTTCACTCGGTGAACGCATAAACTTAGAAAGCACACTCATTATAAATAATATATCAAGTCTGCTAGCTGTGAGATAGAAGAGGTTACCAACTAAACTTCTATATAAGACAACATCTATCTCTTTTAATCCACGTTTTTTACTTAGCTTCTCATTCGTTGTCATAAGAGTAGATACATGCTTACAATCCTGCATTTTGAACTTTTTTAAGACATTCATAGCATATTTCTATTGACAGATGAATATACCAAAAGTGGATTGAATCACTTCCATTCCTCAAAAGAACTTCATCACACCAAAAGAACTTCATCTTCCTAGTTAACTGCAAAAGTCTGTCTTTCATTTTAACACATAGTAATTCAACTTCATTAGGATTACAAATAGTGCAAAAATTATTTTTTAACTCTAAAGTATAATTCTTTTCGAGCATTTGTCCAACACTCAACAAGTTTTCACTAAGATTAGGCGCATATAACACATTAGAGATCAATTTGATATCCTTGTTTGTTGTTACTACTACAATGTCCTTTCCCTTTACTTGCACTAAATCACTATTGCTTTCGAACAATCTTGCATTAAAACACATAGCCATTATCTATTAGTAAAGTATTGCACTTCGAATTACTTTTAAAACATGATACTAAAAAAAGTTTCTCCTTTTATATTTTAACAGCTACAACTTGTGCTAGTTGATTAATTTGAAGGCCATTGTTTTTAAACTTGTACACATTGGTGATATGTCTAAGTTGCTTACAATTGCCATATACTGCTTCAAGTCTCTGCCAACAGTACTTCTTCAAGTGTATGGTCTTTTTACAGTGTCTGTAAGGTGGATTTTTCTTGAGTTTAAAACTTTCTTTATTGTCTTTTCCTTCATTCTTATCTTTATTGCTAAACTATTTTTTGGCTTTGTCAGGTTGTTGATAACGCATTTAAAAAGCACATTCTGTGATTCTATCTTGTCTTTAGGCTCTTCTTTGTTCTTACACCTAAAGGGCACTCATAAGTTCTGTAAGTGAGAAAGATCTTGGGTCTTTTCTAAGAAGGAAATTTTTAATTCAAACCTCTTAGGATCAGATACCAACATCTTTTCCACAATCTTACTATCAGGAAAAAATTCACCATCTTGATTTTGTTAGGAATCAAGGAAATTTTATAGAATATTTGGCAGTGGTTTCATTTTCTTGCATGCTTAAGGTTTCAAAGTCTCTTTTCAAGTTTAAAACTTTCATTTGAATAGTTTTGTCACTTTCCTAATACTTCATTTTGAGTTTATCTCAAGCTTCTTTTGCAATGCTGCAAGTCATTATTTTGTGAAATATATAATCTGAAACAAAATTTTAAAGTACAGCTTTTGTCTTATACTTTTTAATCTTCTCTTCAGTGTGTGCCTTGATTTGTACCAAAGTGAGATCTCTAGCTAGTGTAGCCACTAGTCTATCTTCTTCTGTAATTTTCCAAAGGTCGTATGCTTCCAATTAACATTTCATCTTCACTAACATCTGGTAGTTTTCACCAATGAAGATTTGTGGAGAAATCAGAAGAAAATTGTTATTTGCCATTTGCTTGAAAGAATGACTTTTGAATAAAAAGGTCTTAGTAAGATCAAATGCGATTTTTATACCAATAGTTAGTATTTGAGAGTGTTAAAGTCTTGAACTGACGCTTGAATAAGATTTAAGATTTTGGGATTGTTCCAACTAGCAAAGTTAAAAAATAACCGTAAAAGAGTTGAAAATAAGTATAAAAGGATTGAAAAATTTATTTATTTGAATGAAACCCAACTAATTTATAATTTAGATAATAATAATAGTTAAACTGAATATTAAAAATAAGTGATTTTACATTAACAAATTATTTAAATTTTATAGATCAAATCTTAAAATTACAGGTAAGTTAATATCCAACAAAATTATTATCGACCAACAATCTTCAAATTTTTTGATATTTTTGGCTCTTGGTATGCCAATAACTCAATAAAGTTAAACTACGCAATTACTCTTAATAGTTTCTGTACATGGCATTGTTTTAAAGAAGTTAGTAATTATGTCCAGCAGTTTTTGCTGGTGAAGTTTGATTATCATATTATATGATTATGAATTCTCTATAACGCAAATTTCAACTTAATACATATATTTTTGACCAAATATCCAATCTCGTTGAAAATTAAGGCTCCCCACTGTTTGTCTGTTCCTGGTCATTATAGGAATTTTCTCTTTAATCCAGTTGTCTCTTCAGACACCACTATGGATTTATTTTTCTGAAAACAAATTGAAAAGATTGCAACCTGTCAATATTCAATTATGTCATTTGATTGCATTCTTGTCCAAAACCACATTTTTTTCCACATCGAATTGGAAATATAAGCAATGTTATTTTACAACAAGAAGTATTAACTTAATCCTTTCAATCAAAAAGAAAAGAAGCATAAATGGTTGGAAAAAATTGATTTTAATAAATAAAATTATTTTAAATTTATTATATACATAAAATTAAAATATTATCTCGATACGAAATATCAATTATAATTTATTTCTCTTAATAGATCAACCTTTTGTTACATAACTTCAGGGGGGTCTTTATCTATTAACTAAAATATTCTGCTTCAAGTGTTATTTTTCTACTTTAGGGGAGTTATATCAAAATCTTAATGGGCTGTCCACCTTAGCGAAAAGAAATCAATAAAAGGTGCAATAAATGCAATTTACAGAATTTCAGAGTATGTATACGTTAAATTTATAAACTTCTCGTTCGATAAATTTTTAGAAGAAAGACCTAGCATTTGAGTTCGCCGTCTTGCTCCCCAGCTGTCGAGGTCAGTTACCGTTGCCCTTCCACCAGATTTTTCTTTTTTCTTTTTTCTTTTATTTATAATTGTTTTTTAGGCTGAAAATAGAAGAAGAAAAATCGCACCATAGATTTGTGTCGTGTGTTTTGTTGTTGTGGCAAAATTGAAATATTGAATTAGAATACCTTTTTCAATTTTTTTAAGTAAAATTAATATGGGTGTTGAAGAGGAGACATCATTGTTGCCGGAAATTAAACTCCTTTCTATGAGAAATTATTGAAATGGCACGTTTTCTATATCCGTTTATTCTTGATTCTCAAGGGATTTTCCTTCTTTTTAATTTTTTTCCGGTTGTTATTATGAAGTTCAATATCTATGAATTTCTATCCACTTCTAATGTTTGAAGGAAACTTGAATCAGAATGGATAGTTAAAAACAAGAGAAGAGAAAGGCCATGAAAATTCTGATTTGTTTTCTTGAAACCAGTCTTTCATATATTTGAGCTATTTATACCTTGTGTATGCTGCTTGAAAGTTTCCACTTTGTGCTCGTTGGGAGCTGTTTATGGATTAAAAGCAGATGGAATTTTGGTGCTTCACTGTTACAATTGGCATCGTGATCTGTTTTGGCTTGCTAGGCATGTGGCATCAAATCTATTTTAATATTTGTACGATCTAATTCTATATATATGTGTTACATTCAAAACAGAACTGCACTCTTTACCATACCTATTATTTACTAACTTGAGTACTTTTGTGTGTGAAACATGTGAGTCCGGTTGTGTGAACTAAATTGCTCTTTTTTATAGGTTGTGTGTTTATCAATATTAGTTAGTTAACTTAAGCTCTAATTATTATTAATTTTATATTAATCCTTTAAAAAATTGATTTAAAGTTCAGAAAGAAGCAGCTGCAGAAGGTATCATTCAGAAAGAAGCAGCAGAAGAAGGTATCGTACTCTCACTGTTTGTTGGGATGTCTTGACGATGCAATTCCTCCTAAACCTCAATTTTGGATTTGAATTTTAATTGATTATATGGTTTGCATTTTGTTCAGGTGGGCAGATTTTAGATTATTTTTTGTATTGATAAATATTGATGAAACAAAAAAATGAAACATAAACTTGGAAAAAGAAAGAGAAAATAGTTAGATTGATTATTTGGTTTATGTTCAGTTTTTGTTATGTTTTGTTTTATTTTTGTTTGATAAAAAAGTCGGTTGATTGAAATTAAATTATTTGACAAACAAAAATGGGTTGACTGTAATTAGATTATTTGATAACAAAAAAAATAATTAGATTATTTAATAAATACAAAGGGGTCAATGTTTTGATTTGATTTTTGGCCTTCAATTGATTTTTTTAAAGGAACATTGATTGTTTTAGTTGTTGTGTTATGTTAAGTTTATATTTCCGCTCTCTATATTTAGTTCTAATTACAATCGTACGTCTCTGTTTCGTCAGCAAGAAAGTAAAGCAATGGCTGGAGGCAAGATTAAGAAAGAGAAAGCAAAGCATACAAGTACTCCTTATCAAGGGGGTATCTCATTCCACAAATCGAAGGGCCAGCACATCCTGAAAAACCCTTTACTTGTCGACTCCATAGTCCAAAAGGCTGGTATTAAGAGCACCGATGTCATTCTTGAAATTGGTCCTGGTACTGGAAATCTCACCAAGAAGCTCCTTGAAGCTGGAAAGATGGTCATAGCCATTGAGCTTGACCAACGTATGGTACTTGAGCTCCAGCGCCGATTTCAAGGCACCCCTTACTCCAATCGTTTGAAGGTACAAGCCTTTGTTCACATTTTTTATACCTTACTACTAACTTTTACCATAATGAATCATTAAGATTGACCTATATTTAATTCCTTTTTGAGTAGATTTGTTACATAAACTGCCATACTATTCACTGACTCATCTAAATTATGAGTCATTGTTGGATAGCTTACGGCCAAGAAGCAACTCAATTTGCCTTTCTAATTTATGTACATGTGCTGGCATTCCTAGTTTATCCTTGGAGAATGTGATCTGAATACAATACAATTTTAGCCTGAACAAATTAAAAAATTCATCCCTTTTCTGCACAGGTCATTCAAGGTGATGTCCTCAAGACCGATCTTCCCTACTTTGATATATGCGTGGCAAACATCCCGTACCAAATCTCCTCTCCCCTCACATTTAAGTTGCTATTTCACCAACCTGCTTTCAGATGTGCAATTATTATGTTCCAGAAAGAATTTGCAATGAGACTAGTTGCTCAGCCAGGTGACAAGCTCTACTGCCGTCTTTCTGTGAATACACAACTTTATGCTCGTGTCTCCCACCTCCTTAAAGTTGGGAAGAACAATTTTCGGCCTCCGCCTAAGGTTGATTCCTCAGTTGTTCGAATTGAGCCTAGGAAACCCCGACCCCAAGTGAATCCTAAGGAGTGGGATGGTTTTATACGGATTTGTTTCATAAGGAAGAACAAAACCCTTAGCTCAATTTTCAGGCTGAAAAATGTCCTCTCAGTGCTTGAAAAGAATTTCAAGACCCTGCAGGCGCTACAAGTCTCACAAAATGGTACCTTGGGAAATACTGACATTGGAATGGATATATCTGGTCTGGAGGATTCTAAGAGTGATCAAAATATGGAGATGGATGGTGGAACTTATGAAGAAATGGTGGTAGAGGGTGATGATGCCGATGATGATGATGATGCAGAGGGTGAGGTGGCTGAGTTCAAAGCAAAGGTTTTGGGTGTATTGAAAGAGGGACAGTTTGAAGAGAAGAGGGCTTCTAAGCTAACACAACAAGAGTTCTTATATCTACTCTCTTTGTTCAACAAGGCTGGCATACACTTTTCTCAATTTCAGTCTTAAATATTAACTCATCAATGAAAGTATACCCAATTTTGCTTATATTTTTAGTCTTAGTATTTGCTTCTCTTTTTGTTTTGCTCCACTCCTTACGCTTGACAAATGTTAATCCGTTCTGCGCAGAGCTTATTGTATGACATTTTGTACTAGAAAGTAGCTATATTATCTCTGACATGTGAGTTATGTTAGGGTAAGCTTCATTGTGTCTTGATTTTGGTTTTATTCTACTTTGGCATTATATTAGGCCATTTTGTGCCTTAAATTTTATGCTGAATGCCCGTCAGACTTATTCTCAGCTTCACTCTCTACAGATGTTTGGTTCAGTGAACTAAAATTTTGTCAGTCCCAGTTTTCATTTCTAAAGGTTGTGTGTTGCTTTTTGATTCCATTATGTTTGTTTTGTTCCTCGTGGAGCTTAGTAATTTTGTTGGTTTCAATCCTATTCATTTTTCATATAAACCATTGTAACCTTTATCATTGATCTGCAGTAACAACAATTTCTAAATTGCTTCTCTCTCTCTCTGTCTTTAAGAACTAAGAATCCAGCAAATATGAACTGTATAACATGATGCCAGTTGAATTAACTTGAATGAGTTAGCTTATTGTTTATTGCCTCGCCGGGTGATGGCAATGGAGCAGGCGTTGGGCCTTCTTTGTCCCCGGCCTTGTGTTCTGTCTTAATCTTATTTGTTGATAAATTCTACAAGACTCTTGATGCCACTAGTTTGATCAGTTCTACAGGACCACAGAGGAAATACTTTTTCCATCTCAACAGTGTTTCCAATACCAATTTATTTTATATTATTTATTAATATGTTTTCACATATAATAACAATATAAAATTTTCAGTTAGTTTAAATAAAAGTACTGTTAATAATTATAAGAATATTATAAATTATGCTTATTGCTAACATTTGATAATAGCACATAGAGAGAGAGAGAGAGAGAGAGAGAGAGAGAGAGAGAGAGAATGGGGTGGACTGTATTAAATCCATCTATATAGAATAAGTTTACATACAAATAAAATTTATGATGCAAAGCAATGCACGGAATGATGACAAACATCATTTGCAAGGATTTTACCATTGATTGATTATACGTAGAAGGCAGAAGAGTTAAAAATTGGAACGACGCATTGTTAGGGGTTCTGTGTGAGCTTACGAAGCCAGTTTTCTACAGGGAATGTTCTTACATTGTGCTCGTAGGCGACCCAATTGATCAAATGCTCTTCTTGCTGCAAGGTAAGTGAAAAGGACCGGAATTAAAATATTTTTTTCGTATTTTTTTTATTTACTTTATTTTTGAGATTTAAAGATAACATTCTAATTTAATTCAATTTTATTTTTTTATTATAAATAAAATATTAGAATTTTAAGCTAAGAGAGTTTTTACTTCTTTAATATTATTTTTCTTAAAAATTAGAGGCCTTGTGAATTCCAAAAACCCCTAAAAATTAATTAGTTTAATGTTTCTCATGACGTTTTCACTGTATCAAGTGATGGACTATGCCTCCAATAACATAACTGAAACATCGATCACTGGTCATGAAAATAGCACAAGGATCCCTTCGCACAATAACGAATTCTTGGAATAGAACTTGTGTCTTGGTCAGAGGATGAAGCATCCAGCAACCTCCCTGCTCAACCAGGCTTACAGACGTTGAAGCCTTTGTTCTTATGGCTGAAGATTTGAAGAATGGACTGTTACTCATCATCTTTAAGAAAAACTGGGCAGCTTTTCGTATACGGTTACTCCGGCGGTTTAGAAGGAATGCAGAAACGTCCACCACCAAGAGAGCACCCCCATCACAATCTGCAAGATTATTTTAGGCAGTCACATTTAGTGTAGGGATCAGTGGTTAACAATAATATTTTAGGTATTCTGCTAAACACTCGTCTTTTACTTTTCTGTAATTGGCTTTCTTTCAAGTTTTTATTAGATTTTCACCAATTGTTCATATACTTGACAAGTTATCCCAAGATCAAAATTGGATAAATGTATTTGAGTTTGATTTAAAATTAAGACTTTATAGTGCACAAAGTGAATTGGGAGAACTTCGCTAATTGAGGCTACTTGAGATTCAAGAGGTTCAAGGCCATATGCCAAACATATAGAGTCATAATCCCGATTAATATTCACAACAATAGTTTTCTTTTCTACTTCATATAAACGTGAAAGTATTTAATATTCAAAGTTTTCTGACAAGAACACAGGATGTTTTCAGCACTCTCTTTTATGCTTGAAAGCTCCCTCTTACTTATCATTAGGATTGACGGGGTTCACAAAATCACTCAGGAAACCCCTTCGTTGAGCATATAAGAAACCCAATGACACCAATCGATAGAAAATAAAATAGAAGATTCACGCCTTGTTACATTACAGATTCTAAAATCAAATCTTCTGTTGGAATCCCACTAGATGTGAACACATTTCTTTTTACTGCAATAGCAATTTAGTACGCTCCCTGAGGAAATCCAACAGCAGGTGAAACACCAGTCCAGGAAATGCCGATAAATCAAAGGGGTTGATGTGGAATATTTAGTCAATAATGTTTCCGAGGATATCGTATATTTAGTCAATAAAACGGAAACTCTGCTTCGACCTGCTAAAGAAATTGAACTCCTTTAATTTGTCTCTGAACAAAATTGTATTCACGCCTTGACTGCTCGTACGATTGTAACCAATTTTAATAGATTTCTAAATCACTGGGTTCTAAAATTTCTGTTTGAGTAGGAGGACAGATAATGGGTTTCATATAGAACTCAGAATCAAGTGTTAAAAAAGAAAAGGGAAAATACTTAGAAGTTGACTGAAGTTCATTCTCAGCATTGAATCGTTGAAAATAAGAATAATATATAAATTAAAGAAAAAATGGCAATGAGAACATTACTAACCTTTATAATTCTAAAGTTATTTTGTAAAATAATATTGAATTTTTATTAATTAAAAGAATATTAAATTTTTTTTTCAAAAAATCCTTATAATTTGATTGTTAATAAGAAAAGAGATTTAGGTTATTACAAAATTATTTTACTTTTGCTGAAAGACTATAAATTTGAGACTTTTAAATTATATTTTTTAACTTTTTCTAGAAGGTTAAAATTACCTTAAATAGGTTTTCTGCACTTTATAAGTTGTCCATATTCCTACTTTTATTTTTTGTTCTTTACATTATAGTGGGATATTCATTCCTATTTATTCTTTATATTATTTTGTCCTTATTAAAAATATTTAAATTCAAATCTTGTGACTGTTTAGTATTTATATTATTTTTATACTTTTTATTTAATTTATATTTAATTCATTATTGTATTTATTTATAAAATAAAATTCGTAACATTTTATTGTTAACAAAAACTAACAAATTAACTAAAATAGCAGAATATTTTAAATATTCTTCTTTTTTTTGGATAAAAATTTTAATTAATAAAAAAGCTAAGATGACAGAATATTTTTAATATTCTTCATTTTCTTAGCTCAATATTTTTTGAAAACTAAGAAGTAGAATATTTTTAATATTCTTTCTTTTCTTATTAAAATTGTAAAAAAGATAAGAATAAAGTAAAATTAAAAAAAAAATTAACTAAGACAACAAAATATTTTTAATATTATCCCTTCTTTTAGTTAAACTTTTTCAATTAATAAAAAAGGCTAAGACGGCAAAATATTTTTAATATTCTCCTTTCTCTTAATTTAATATTTTTTAGAAAAACTAAGATGATAGAATATTTTTAATATTCTCTCTTCTCTTAGTAAAAATTGTTAAGAAAGGTAAATTTAAAAAATTAAAATTTAAGATCACTATTTTTGATAACCGTTTGACGAAAGTTATGGAGTGTTTAATACCTTCGACATATTTAATCAACCCCCTGAACTTAGAATCTAATTATTTAGGAGATCTATCCTACCATTATTTGGAGGGATGGTGACTTTAACTTTACGTTCAAATTCTAGACCACATAAATAACTACAGTGTGTTTTGGGTATGCAAAGAAGAAAGCCTCATGCTGCAACATGCACTAGATGCGTTACAACGACAGCACAAGGCAGCATTATTGCCTCGTTGGGCAAAATGCCCCACGCTACAATGCCAATTCTGGCATTATAGCTCTAATTTATATAAACCCTCTCCTTTTTGTATTTTGAGGTTTTTCTTACCTTTGTTAGCACCAACATACTTCTACCCTATTGTACACACATCCAAACCTTAGCCCAAAGCATCCTCAACAAATTTTCACAAACTTAATTTCCATTAATCATATACTAAGCTACACTTGATTTATTATCACTTTATTCATCCTTTTTCTTTATTCTTCTCCATACTTCCCCTCACACAAATCAACATTTTCCCATAACCGTCATCCTCTATACCTAATTTATTTTTCTCCAATTCACTTGATTAGAAGGATATATCAAGGATCATTCATCACTTGTAAGTAACTCCCATTACAAGAAAATATAAGCGACATTTTTAGTAATGCCAAAAACTTCGTTGCTAATTAGAGTTTTTGCAATGACAATATTAAAGTTATCACTAAAATTTAAAATAAAAATTTACCTTTTAACAATGACAAAGTCATTGCCAAATAGATAATTAGCAATGACATTTCTTGTTATTGCTAAAAAAACTTTTAGTGATGACAATAAATAAAAAACAAAAAACAAAAATAAAAATAGAAAAGTGTAAAATAACAAAAAAATAGAACATACAATCTTTTCATGATAACAATAAATGTCATTGCTAAATAATGTTTTGGCGACGACGAACTAGTCATCACCAAAAGTGTAAAAACAAAAGATAATATAAATTCGATAGTTTAATGATGATAATTTGTGTCATCGCTAAAGATATTTTTATTGACGAAATATATGTTGTCACTAAAAGTTTAAGACAACGAAAAAATTTCTTTTCATTGCTGAAGATTGTTTTGTCGATGACATTTTGTTCTCGCTAAAAGTTGAAAAGTAAAAGAAAATAGATAAAATCATTTATCGATGATTTATATTTTCGTTGTGACAGATAGTTTTGTCGACGACCATCTCTTCGTCGTTAAAAGTGTGAAGAAAAATATATGATGTTTTTTAAACATCATTTTTTGTGACATTGCTAAAGTTCTTTTGGCAACAATTTTATGGTTGTTGCCAAAAGTGTGAAATATGAAAAAAGAAAAAAAAAATCCTCTAGTAGCGACGACATTTGTTGTCGTTGCTAAAAAGTCATAAAAGTCATCGCCAAATGTGTTGAATAAAAAAATAAAAGTATATCCTCTTTAATGATAAAATTTAAGTTTATTAACAATATACTTCTAATATTATCATACAAAAAAATCATATAACTTATAGAAGATTATATTGTTAATATTACATAAACCCCATTATATAAGTTATGTACCTAATATAGTTAGAGAAAGTCTTGCATATATTCGACATTCATAATAACAACGGATATAAATAGGTTATGTTATCAACTTAGACAATGTAGTTTATTTGTAGTCATCTAATAATTATATAACTAAATTTTTTATGGTTTTTTCAATAAAAATATAAAGTAATTTTTTTAAGCTTTGTTATAAATTTTATCAATTTGATACATTTTATTTGTTATATATTATTTATAATGATGATGATAATAAATTAATAATGATTATATTTTAAAACTTGTATATTCTACAAAACAATCAACCAAATATTTATTTACTCATTAATAAAAGAATTAATAATGGCATCAAATAAATATAATTGTTACATATAATTATATTAATTATAACGCAAATATTATCATGGTTGAATATCATAGTATTACGAAATTTATTTCACGTATTATAAAATTATATAAAATTAAAAGTAGTATCAATTGTGCTCTGTCAAGATTTGGCTACTGTGTATTGGTGTAATATATTATTATTTTACATTTACATTTATTGTTTCTCATACTTTTGAATAAGTGTCCAATTAACTAGAAAACACAAATAAAGCAGAAAAAATTGAAGATTGTGATCAATTATGTTTTTTCTGATTAATTTATTAGATTATTACACGTTTTACCAATGACATATTCTTGTATTTTTCATGTGTTTTACCAGTTAAATATTTATATTTATGAATAATAGATAAATATAAAAGTATTGCAACTTAAAATTAGTTTGTCTTAGAGTTAATTTTTTATTTAATATGTGGAAAATTAAAATTAAAATTTTTTTAACAATCTTGAACATTGGCTTTTATGATTTATATGTATTAAATAGTCTACATAATGATAGCAAAAATAAAAATCAAGTTTTCAATTTATTTTTTTTAGTACACTACCATAGAAAATAAATATAAATTTAATTTATATTTTAAATGAATGCAAAAATAAAATAAAAGTTTCACATAAATTAAAAAAGATAAATTTTAATGAATGAAAAAAATAATAATATTAACATATAATTTATAAGTTAAATCAACAAAAATTAGGTTTTAATTATGTTCCACTCCTCCTAAATTTTGGCTCCATGCCTAAAAAATCCAAATATCATTTTTTGCTAAAATCCATTTACAATCACAATCAGTTTGCCGTACCAAAGGAAAACCTTCTTTCCAAAATTAATTCGCTCAGCATTCTCAATAGCTGATCTCACTCGTACAGCTTGTAGTCGTAAAGCCACTATACTCAAGCAGTTGAACTCGTACGTATATGTTGCTCATGCAGTTACAACTACCAACCCATTTCATTCACCACTGGATAGCATAATTAGTCTTTCTTATAGCCAGATCACCACGTCTCGAAAGGTAAATGGTTCTTAATTCATAATAAATTTGTAGTAGCTTGTTTTATGTCAACAATTTTAGTTTTGCATATATTGGAATCTAAAAATACCCGATTAGATTTAATAGACGTGGAATGAAAATTTGATTCATATGATAAATTTGTTATGTTTCATTTGACTGCAAGCTGGGTGTTATGACTATTTAGATTTGTTGAGTATAACAGCTATTTTACTCATATCATGCCATATGTTCGATGAAATGCTTGTTAGAGTAAAAAGGTGTTTTGCATTTGGGTATTGTTCATTTGTTTTTTTTTTCTCAATTCTATTATCTGGGTGTTGTTAATTGAGTAAATGTTCTTATTTGGTAACTTCATTTGTCTCTCAGTTATCATTTGTTTAAGAAATATGGCTTATTATTATTGGATATGCTTAGGTTAGTCCTTTTTGGAGGTTGGCTTGCAAATATAAATTTATAAAGTAATGTATTGATGAAAATTAATATATTTTAATAGTGTTTCAATGCCCCAAATCATAGTATTTGGGACAAAGGGGTGATGAAAGTGTATTCCCGAATGAATTAATGAATGAATAATTTTCCCTTGTTTGTTTTTACAAACCATAGATCCTATATATGAATTCAAGAAGTTATAAGTAATCTTTTAATAATAACTGATTGCAGATTGTGAAGGAAAATGAATGATGAACTGAATGATTTTTTGCCCAAATTCCCTGGCTAAGAAGAAAGCGAGCATACCGTTAAAACATAATAATAAGAATTTTGGAATTTCAATTAAGGATATTTGAGTAACAATAATGTTTATCAAACACTTTTAACAATTATACTTTCAAAATTGAAAAGAAAAGAGAAGCACTCAACATAGACAACAATTCTGTCCACATTATTAGCTTATCCTTAGTGTTCCACTAATACCTAAATAATATTTTATCATAATATAAATTTGGACAAGTAATTGAACTAGTTGGAAGAGTATAATTATGTTGAATATACTTTTTGCTACTTTTAGTTGTTAATTATTTGAAGCACATAATATCAGAAGAGATAGCAAAAGCTTTGAGGAAGATATATCATTCAAAAATCGTGCATAGCCTATATAATTGATTAATAATTTCTTATTTACTTATGAATTTATTGCTTCAATGCTCATTAAAAATTTATACAATTAAGCAAACACAAACAAATTTGAAATAGATTTTGACAAATTCCAAGATTTCAAATTAGGACTATTAAGGTGGATATTTTGATAATAGATAAATAATTTAGGTTTTGATTCATCTTAATAAACAAATAGTACTAATTTGGGTTTTGATAATATTGATGATGGTTAACATTAATCGAGAGGATTAAGATTATTTGTTGGTTAACATTATTTGAGTGTATTAAGATAATTTGTTTGTATTGTAGTTCAATTTGTGAGACTAACATTCACATATTGAGAAGTTGACTTTTTGAGTTAACTGTTTGCATAGTGGGCTCCAGTTGAATCAAGTTGGTTAACTCCTGCCAAAACTAATGAGCTTGTTTCTGAAACTAATGAGATTTTAGATTATTTTTTGTATTGATAAATATTGATGAAACAAAAAAATGAAACATAAACTTGGAAAAAGAAAGAG
>JAWDEX010150874.1:0-14616 GCA_035221805.1 Trichilia hirta | reverse complement strand
GTTATATATATATATATATATATATATATATATATATATATATAACGTAGCATGACCCACTAATTATTCCCCACAGCTAGACATACAATTTGTACGAAAAGGATGACAAGAATCTCTCAAGCAATTATAGTGTTGTGGGTCACATTTTAAAATACAAAAAACAAATGGCAACACACAGTATATATCCAGAATTTACTTTTCCAATTTTTTTTTTTTCCTTTAGAGAGAGAGAGAGAGAGAGAGAGAGAGAGAGAGAGAGAGAGGTAGAGGTAGAGGTTATTATATGAATTAATTGGAAAAAAAAAAAAAAGTTGGATTGCAAGTCCCGGTGTTCTTTTTATTGGGCAAGTTGTCATATTTTTCTTATAAAGCATTTAAAGGATGTGTTGAGGATACTTCGTTGATTTTGACGAGGTTCCTGCTTCCCAGCTAACAAGTTCAAATGAGAAAAAGATTATTGTTAGATTTTGAAGTTGAAAATATACAAATAAATCTCGACTTTCTTAAGGCTTTGAAGGCTTGTTACAGGTTATTTGAAGTAATATTATAAATTATTTTTTAAATTCAGAAATGTGTATAAAATACAGTGAAAATTTAATTGGGCGAAAATTTTTTTAAACATAATATTTAATAAAAATGAAGATTTTAGTTAATCGGCACTTTCATAAATAAATATAATTATGACATCTTTTATTACATAATTTCTATTATTATATTAATCAAATTCATATGCTTTTATACATTATGCCATTTAAACACAAAATGCGTAAATCTATATTTGAAGTTAAATTCATTTTCATTTTCAAATTGTTTTTTGAAAGAGGGTGTTCATTGGTTAATACAGGAGAAAGAGTGTCAATCATTGAATTTATAATAAATGTATAACATATTTTTAATTCATGTATACGTGACCTTTTCAGTAATTATATAAAAAATAAAAAATGATAAATCAATAAAATTCTTTAATTAATTTAATAGTGTCGTTGTTTGTCACTTGCTTATAATTTTTCTCATACTTTAGAGATAATTAATTTAAGATATCTTATTAATAGTTTGATCTAAAATTTTATAAAGATAAGAATTTTAATCCCTATTCTTAATTGTTATCTTTAAATTTTCAAACTCGACTCTTTCTAGAAACTTGTTTAATTTATCACGAAATTAAAGAATTGAAGTTATGAAATATAAAGTTATTATATCATACAACGTAAGACTTAAAATTTAACACAAAAGTCAAATTCATAAAAAAATTAAAATTTTATATAAAATAGTATACTAAATTTAAAATTGTCACATAATATATTAATATGTCGATATATAATAGTGAAGTCTATTGTTCAATTGCCCATCCTAAGAATGTCGTTTTCCGAAGTATGCTGACTATTTTCATGGACTATCCATCGCACATCACGGGAGAAAGGATATAATACGGACAGTAATTAATTATTTTTAATACCATGGGAATCAAGCAATGGATTGATTTTTTCTTTTTCTTTCAACAATAGTATTACCGATCAGATGGAAGCTGACGTATAATTAGATGAAAATCGAATAGATAGATATTATAAATTGTCGGTGAATTTTTAATTAAATTATACAGGTTAATAATTATATTTTATAAATTATTATAATTTAATTTAATTTAAATAATATGATATTATTTAATAATGCGTACTTTTATATATCTAATTAAATATAAGTTGTATTATATATAGAGATTGATATTTATTATTATCTTATAATAAATAAGATAGAAAAAATTAATATAGACTATTAAGTAATTTAAAAATTTTTTTATATCTTATGGGCCTCAAATTAATTTAAAATATTATTTTATTAACAGAACAAAACTCTAATTTCTAAATTTGATATTAAAAAAATTATAGTTAAACTCTCTAAATTTATAATAGAAATATAAATTTAAGTAGGCGTTCGTAACTTTTAAACTTATTGCTGATAATATTAAACGATAATTTTGCAAGAATAATTTTTTTAATAATAGTAATATAAACAAATGGTAGTTGATGTGTAATTAAATAAAAATAAAATATATAAATATTATAAGTATAGTACAATAAATATTATATATTATAACATTAAAAATAATAAAATAAAATAATAAAAAATATTATATATTACTTAAAGACAAACAAGTGATCTTATAAATTCTTTAATTATTTTAGTAATTATTAAAAATATCTTAAATATTAAGAAAAACGTCTCCCTTTTAAATCTAAATATATTGGCCCACTCATACTTTCAAAATATTTTTATAAATATTAAAAATATTTTATTACTCTTTCTTCACTTAAAAATGCCTTCTCTCTTTCTTTCTTCATGTACATCACCTCATTGTTCAACAAATTTTCAACCACTTCTAATGAAATTTTTTTCAAAATATTTTTTCTTTTAATAATATTAGAAAAATCATTCTTAATCAAGTTTTTGTTTTGTTTTTTCTTCTATATAAATTCGCTAACACTATTTCCTTTTTAAGTATAGCCTATAGTGACTTACAAATAGATTTTTAAAATATTAAAATATAAAAATACACTAAAATTAACCATAAAAGTATATAAAATATAATAAATTCGTTATTAAATTATTGTTTTATTTTTTTATTATTTAAAGTTTCCCTCTTACACAAAATTTCTAACTCTATTTTTGTGTAAATGCCCTTATTTAAGATTGTAGAATTTAAATGGGCGAAAAATCAACACAAAAAAAGTGAGATAAAGTCCGTCCGTTACGTACTTCTTTTGTGTGCAAAGAATTCTTTGCCTTCTTCGTAACGAAAATGGTGAGAAAGGACAAAATTAACGTTACATAAACGCTTGCATTTTATATAATAATAGATATATAAATTTTATTTTAATATTATAAAAATTAATTTATTAATATCACATTACTTTATAAATTATCGGTATTTTAAATTAATTGAAATTAATTTTCATATTACTTTAAATATAAATAATAAACTATAAATTAAAATCTTTAGTATTATTTATTATACAAAAATAATACTAAATATTATTTTACTATTCTAAATTTCAATTAATTAGCACCAGAGTTCGTGTTAAGTTATTTCATATATTAATTATTATTAAAGTAATCAATATTTTAAAAAGAATTAAAATTAATATATATATAATTTGAGATAATAACTCCTAATTTTATATCATTTTAAAATTTAAATATTAAAACACAATTAAATATGGAGTATTATTCAACAATAAAAAAGGGAAAAAATAATAAAGGCAACAATATGAGTAAAGCCACGTAGTCATGAATTCAAGCCGACTGTTTTGACACGATGTGTGATTTATCGGCCAGGGGACAGGTGTGTTTCATATATGGGCCAAAACAAAATCAAACGAAGCCCAATTTTCTAAGGAAAATGAGAATTTTGCATTCTATTTGGATCTTAACAAACCCCGAATTCATTGGTGTTATCTTTAAAGTAAATAGAAAATATAATAATAGAACCTTAAAATTTTTTTTATTATTTAGTTTTTAAACATTAAAATATAAATTAAATATGTAGTATTATTCCACAATAAAAACAAAGAGAAAATGATAAAAAGTATACTGAGTTATTCATAAATTCAAGCCCACTGGTCTGACACATTGGGTAATTTATGGGCCAGGATGTTCGAGACCGTTGTGTTTCACAAACGGGCTAAAACAAAATGAAACGAAGCCCAGTTTTAATATCATTATTTTATTTATTGGGGAAAATGAAAATTTTGCATTCCATTTGGATCATTACAGAAAACACGAATTCATTGATGATATCTTAGGGCGACTATTTTCTTAAACAACTATTAAAGTACAAGTGAAAAACACGATTAGTTGTCCATTTATAAAACCTCTATTCACAAAATACGCTAAACGATATTTTAATTTTTAGTGCGAAAATTTGTTTTTGACATTTTTCTTATTTTTAAAAATTTATTCTGCCACTTATGTAATAATCATCAATCACTTGATTATGTAATTTTTTTTAATTATAGTTAAAATTTATACTATTTTTTCAAAAATAATATAAAAGATAAATTATGATACATACAAATGTATCGTCCATGTTTTTATTTTTTATTATAATTTTTTAACCTTTTGATTGCAAATTCTTAATTTTTTTATTGCATTTTTTATAATTAAAAAAACTCTCCAACGACCGTTGAATGCATGAGCAAGCAAGAAACAAGCTGACAAATTAAAAACATCTTAGTAGTAAAAATAGAAAAATAATAAATAGATAAAATAAATGCTATTCACTTATTACAAATTTTTATGCAAAGACTAATGGATGACACACACACGACAAAAAAAAAATTTAAATGAATGAATGTAATGTACGTTGAATTGCAAACAAACATGACCCGCATAAAAATTATAGTAATAAGAATTGCAGTTTGCGCAAGCAAACAAACAAACAAATTTCTGGGCATGGAAATTGACGGCTAACTACCCCCCCGACGCATGCTGACAATTTGGGGAATCCTCAGTCCTGAATGGGATTCAAGATCGAGGGGCTGTCAACCTGTGCTGTGCTGTCTGTGTCTGTCTCGTCTTAAATAAAGGGATATTTTAAGAAATTTCCAAATTTAAAAATACATCAATTGAAGAGATAATTTAAAGAAAGGATTAAAAACCTCCCATAGATCGATTGTTGACTTGGCTAACACTAATTCATAAAAAGACATTAGGTAAGTCCTTTCAAATTTTAATTTTAAAATAATAAATTTAAATTAACCCATAATTATTTCTCAATTTTATATTTATTAATAATATTATAAAATATTTTAATTTTAGTTAACTTAAATAAGTGCTTATAATATTATAATAACAAATTTTTTACTCTCGTGTCGTATTCTATTTTTATATTAAAATTAAAATGGTAAAATAACATATTTTAAAGCTCCCTCTCTCTCTCTCTCTCTCTCTCTCTCTCTCTCTCTCTCTCCTCTCTTATTTTATTAAAAAAAACAAATACTCATAAAAAGTTAATTTATCCCCCAAAAATATTTACTATTATTGTTAAACTAAACTAATGGAGTACATAAGTAATTACAAGTAATAGTGTCAATAAATAGAATTCATTGGAGATTTTTAAGTTATTTTACAAAAATTCTCACAAAGTAATATTTTTAAATTTCAAACAAAGTATGTAAAAATATTTTAAAACTCGGCAAATATTTAAAAGTTAATATTAATTTACGCAAATATCCTCCATAATTGTCAATTAACGATTTTTACTATCTATAAGAAAATTTTTTGATATATTTTTTGAACTTTCTCATAAATTAATACGTTTTAAATCTCATAGAAATTTATAAAAATATCCCCCTAAATAAATAACTAAATAATAACTACCAAATAATCACAGCGGTACTAACACTAAAATTATATCGATTATAATAAATTATCTTAATAATCAAACTTTAATTACCATGTCAACTACTGCAAATAATGGAATTGATATGGCCTCGTATTAAATATCCCTTGGCCTTGTTGTCCACTTGACTAATCAAACCCATTATAAATTCATAGAGGGTCGGACGTCTTATTACCCAACCTACTTTTGATGGATATTTATTAATTATCAAATTTTCATTCAAAAAAAAAAAAAATTGTATTTCCACTTAAAAAAATTATACACCTAAAGTACAATAAATAAAAATATATACAAATTCTTTTATTTAAAAATATATGTTTCGTATGCATCAAGGTAGTAACATATGTGACATATCATGTTCAATATCAAAAATTATATATATATATATATATAATTATATATATTAAATATTAAGTTCATTAACTTTTTTAATTTCAATATTGAATCAATTTCTTACCAACAAATTCATATAAATAAAAAAAAAAATCTAGAAGCTAAAATAAAATCTATCAATTCAAAGCAATATAGGCCATATAAATTAATGATCAAACTTTGCAGATCAAATAATGTATATTAATATCATAATAATTGAAATAAGTTATTTTAATTTAATATTAAAATATATAAAATAATAATAATATTTTTTTCCAAAAAATATCTATAGGCATCCACAATGAATATTTACGTATATTTTATTGTATTTATATTTAAATTTGACTAAAATTTAACTTGCACGTCCATCCCTAATACCAAATCTGATCGAAATTTATTAAATCCATTTTAGTTGGGGGGAATAATAACAAATATTTATGTTAGTGGGCCAAATTGTCATAACAATAGATAAGGGCTCGTTATTAACGTATTATCAATCTAAAATTAATTTTCTTTATTCTTTTTATTGATTGACCAATAGTTATTATTAATTAAATATTTTCGTTCGAGAATTTAAACTATTGAATAAGAAAACATTGGATAATTGTAACAAATTTTAATAGACTCCTAACATCAATACGACCGTAATTTAAAATTATGCTAATGTTGCAAAACTAAAATAATAGATTATCACATATTAATAATAATTTGAAGCGAAGAACCGAAGACTTACATCCAACAATATACCGGACAAATCTATGAGCTTAGAATCTAGACCCTATTCTATTTAAATATTATTTTTAGTTAAATATAAAGCGCAAATTGCTCTAATTAACTTTAATTAATGAGAAATTTTGATTAATATCAACTACAACAGCAATGTAATCGGCGTGGTCTCGTATTAAATATTCCTCTGGCCTGACTTATCTTCTGAATTATTTGTCAACTCTCATAAAAGATAGCCTGGGCACATGGGCATTAATTAGTTGACGTCGCATCACATAGACAAATAAATTTAAATATTAACTGAAACTAAAATTTCACACTATTCTAGCAATTATTTACACAAAGAAACTGCGGGAGTTTTGCTGAAATTCAGATGCTTTTTATTATTATTATTATTATTATTATTTCAATTAAACCCATCCATCACCCTCGCTTCGAATCCTAATGACCAATTAAAGCATCATGTTATACCTTCTAAAAGTAATGAAATCTAAATTACACAACGGACTAAAAATTATACATGAATTTTAACACATGCTTTTATATATTTAAAAATATGAATTTTAACACCTAACTACACCGATATACAAAACAAAATGTGCCAAATTTTTAGTCCATTGCATAATCCTTTAATTTATTATATATTTAACGAAAATTTTATTAAATCTACGTAATGTTCAAAGTTATCTAATATAATTTTATTATATTTTAAAAATAAAAATAAAATATATTATTTTATATTAATATTTACATTTTAATACTACTATAGCACAACATGGCAGTCTAAATAGGGTATGCTGATGTCAACCCTTTGCTCTTGGATAACTAATTAAACTGTTAAACTTAAAAATTTAAATTATTAAACAAGGCCTCAATATTATGCATACTAACAATTTTAAATTAATTTTCTTTTTTTTCTTTTATATTATCGATCGACACAAATTTATTATAAATTAAATTACATAATTCAAATATTTAAACTATTGAACGACTAACCATTAGATATTTAATAACATATCTTAATAGGCTCCCGGACATCAATATGACCAAATTTTAAAATTATGGTAATGTTGAAAAATTTAAATAGTAATTAGCCATCTAATATTAAAATGAAAACCAATTAAAATATAAACTAAATGCACGAGAATTTCAATTTATAAGATTTTAATTTTGCTATTGCGTTAATAAATTATTTAAATTTTTTTTAAGAAATTAAGGAAATATTTTTTAAATAAACCTCGTTTATAAGGTAATAGTAATACTTAATACTGGACTTTTAAGAACAAATGGAAACATTACTCATCCCACTGAACTATTTTTAAATTTTTACTCCCCCATTTCTAGCTACCTTCCTTTGGTCAAACATATGACCATGTGAATGCAAATTGCCATTTTGTAAAGCTTACGAAATTATTGTATTTTCCAATTGGAGGTCTTGCATTGGGAACATCAGATCAAAGCATGCTACCCAAGTATATATAATTTTTTAGAATTTTGATTTTCCTAAAATATAAAATTAAAAAAAACTGTAAGAGGGCAATTGAAGGCGTACTTTATTACGATAATACTGTTAGTATTGAATCTTTTTATTAATATAATAAAATTTCTTAACATCACTTCTTAATCTTATAAAATTTGAATTTTAAATTTAAAAGAAAAGAATACTATAATATTTAAAACCAACAAATATAATGGTAAATTTAGGTTTAAGTAAATTTGCACGACATATTTAGATTTATATGACATGGAATTATCGTAAATTTAGGTTCAAGGAGATAAATTTACAAAGAAAGAGAAAGAAAACAAAAATGTGAATAGAAAATAAGAAAAAGATTATAAGGGACGTGAGAAAAGTTGGAACAAGTGGAAGCCATGTGTCACAAGTTCTTTTAAAAAATGCGGCAGGGAGTGCATAATGGTACCAAATTCTTTAATTTGACCACTCAATTCGACGTAGTATAATCAAATTTTATAATAATAACGAATTAGTTAACTATAAATATACATAACATTATAAATAATATAATATATTTATAATAAAAAGACACTAAATTCAATATTATTTATTAATCGTTATAATAAAACATTTATAAGTTATACTTGTAGGTTATATAATTACTAGTCAATATAATATGGATCAATACACGAAAGATATGAATATAACGTGCTCGTAAGCACTCTTATATATTTACTCTAAATGCAAAAGTTGAACCAAGTATCTAAATACTCCTACTCTTCCAGAGCGTTAGTAGCACTATTCGTTGTACTATCGAGTCCCCATCCATTGGAGACATGAGCCCATACGCAACACTTCGCTCTGCAAGCTTCCCTTGCATTGCGCTTACCTAGACTCGCTAAGGTCATCGCTCGCACCCACGAGCCAATGGTTATACACTATGTACAGTGTGGCACCTATACTTCTTATACGATAACGATGCGCACATATTTGTCCCACTTACATGTGCGCATAAGTAGCGCTGTGCTGCATCATTCCTTATGCGGGTGCTAATGGGTGTAGTGCTTCATGCGCTTTGCATGCAGTGTACCGCATGTGCCCATTGAGTGTGGTGCACTCTCGCACAATTGCACTTGCTTGTCTCTTGCCTGTGTCTTCGTTGCATCTTCTCAGCAAACTTGCAACACGGCCTTACTTTTCTTTTATAAGCACCTTCGCATATGCTCATGCTGCTCGGCCTAGCACAAGGTGTTAAGCCAAGCCTGAGTAAGCATGACTAATTCAAGGCCTGTGACAAACTACCCCTACCAGTTGAGCCCGGCGCCCTCATCGACTATGAGTCCAGGTAGGTTTTTACTTTTTTTTTTTTTGAATTGCCATAATGTAGCTTCTTTTTTTCAGCTAGCATCTGCTCTGCTCCCGCCCTTTCACTGAACCAGATACTTCGTTCTTTGATTCTTTTTACTTTGCACCAATACCCAATAACTAAAAATTTGGATAACCGGTGGACTTGCTTGACTTATTGGCGTCCTAAATCTATCAAGTCTTCATGGTAAGGCTTAAGAAAGCTAATATGAATTGTATGATGGATCTTCAGTTTCTCTGACAGCTATAACCTGTAAGCTACTTTACCCACCCTTTTCACCACTTCAAAGGGACCATCATACTTTGGCACTAATTTTTAATGCACTGTCTTGTTACTGATTTTTTTTTTATATCTGTAAAGTCGATTTCAACAAAACTTTGTCCCTCACATTAAACTTTAGTGATCTTTGACCAGCATTTACATACTTTTTCATCCGTTGCGAAACTTTTTTCAAGCTATTTTTTTTTCCATATCTAGCAATCCTTGTTTGTCTTGTACGAACTTGTATGTGGTGGGACATTTCTCTCTTATACGCTATTTTATCACCTCTTAAGGAGTCAATGGCTGTTGTCTCAAGATAATTTTAGTTGGACTCATTCTCGTTGATAATGACTTATGAAAGTTGTAGCAAAATTGTGTTGATTCTAGCAAGTTTACTTAATTTCTCTAACTCATGATCATATAGTGCTGCAAAAATTCTTCCAACAGTGTATTTACTCTCTCAGTCTACCCATTAGTCTGCAAGTAGGTGGTGATAAAAAACTTTCACCCTAAACCCATCAAGTTGAAGAGCACTATCTAAAATCTGCTTGTAAATCTTGCATTCCGATCACTGATGATGTCCTTTAGTATTCCCAAATATTTTACCATATGCTTGTAAAATAACTCCACTGCCTTTTCTGTTAGGTAAGCATCTGGTGTTACTATGAATACCGTATATTTGGAAAATAAGTCCACCACCACTAAAACTGATTTTAAACCATCTGCCTTTATCATCCCTATGACGAAGTCTATTGACACTGATTGTCACAATTTTTCTGGTGTTAACAAAGATTATAGAAGACCTAATGTCTTTCTTCTCTCTGTCTTAACTAGTTGGCAAATTAGACAAGTCTTAATATACACCCATATGTCCTCCTCTATCGTGGGCCAATAATATGACCATCCCAACAACGCCATCATTCGCTCGACCCTTAGATGTCCAGACCACTGAGGATCTGTGTCTCTTTCAACAAGATCTTTCTTATATCCTCACCCATAGGAATATATAGTCTTCCACCTCGTGTGTAGATTAAGTTGTCTTCGATTCAGTATTTTTGCACAAGCCCTTGCTTGATTCTCTCGCAGAGTTTTTGACACTTAACATCTACGTTTGCTTGGTCTCAAAGTTAATAAATAAAGTCTAAAATTGCCATCATTGAAGTTGCTACATATGCCTTAACATCTTTGCGGTTAAGGGCATTAGCTACCTAATTTTGCCTCCCAAGCCTATGTACCCACATGAAGTTGTATTTGGCAAGAAACTCCTACCACCTTGCCTATTTTGGAGATAACTTTTTCTGTGCCTTAAAGTAAGTGTTAGCCACATTATCTATTACCGTAGAGAAAATTGTCCCTAGCAAGTAATGCCTCTATATGCTTAAGTAATGCACTAATGCTGTTATTTGCTTTTCATGTGCCGAATACTTTTACTCAACATCCTTTAACTTTTTATTCTGAAAAGCAATCAAATGGCCTTTTTGAACCAATATATCACCAATGACCTTGTTCAAAGCATCCGTGTGTACTTCAAATAGCACTCCAAAGTCTAGCAGCTTGAGCACTAACTCTAAAGCTATAGCTTGCTTTAACTCATTAAATGCTATTTAGCATGCATCAGTCTATTTTTATCTTTAACCTTTTTATAACAAATCAGTCAATCTATTTGTCTTCTTAGAGTAATTTTTGATAAGCTTTTGATAGTAATTCTTTTATTCCAAGAATGATCAAAGCTCAGCCACCTTTTTTGGCATAGACCAATCAAGAATAGCTCTCACATTGCCCTCATCCATCTGAATTCTACCTTGACTTACTTAATGATTAAGGAACATGACTCTTTTTTAGTAGAATTTGCATTTCTCTTTCTTGACAAATAGCTGGTGCTCTTACAGCTTTGAGAATACCATTTGTAAGTGTCATAATTGTTCTTTTAATGACTCGTTATACACTACAATATCATATATACTACCATAAAATAATTAAATAGAGTACATCATTCATCAAGTTGTAGAAAGTTGTCAGAGTGTTGGCTAGCCCAAATGGCATTACAAAAAACTCATATAACCCGTATCTTGTTAAACAAGCTTTCTTTCATGCATCCCTTTTTGCGATACGCACTTACCAATACCCTAAGCTCAAATTAAGCTTTATGAAAAAGGCAGCCTTTTCTAGGCGATTGAATAGCTCTTCAATATTGGGGATATGATACTTGTTCTTCACCGTTACCTTGTTCAATGCATGATAGTCTACACATATTCATATTGAGCCATTTTTCTTCTTTTAAAACAAAATTGGTGTGCCAAATAGAGCTTTGAAAGGTTGGATGTACTATGCATCCAAAAACTCATCTAATTATTTTTGAAATTTCACTAACTCGAAAAGTGCCATCCAGTAAAGAGGCTGTGCAAGAGGTCTTACACCAGATTTTAAGTCAATAATATAGTCTACTGCATGCCCTGGTGGTAGAGTTTTAGAAAGTTTTGGCGATATAACATCTGCAAACTGTGCCAGCATTTTGTGTATTCATCAGGTACCTTAACAACTAAATATGAACATTCTCTCCTCTTTAACCCCTCTTTAAATTGATTAACAGATTAGAGTAATGGCTCCACTCTGTTCTTATGTACTACGGACTCACATGGCATAAGAAATGGCACCTCCAAGTCTATTATCCATAAGCTTTTTGTATACAAAATTGTATATACTATAGTCGTAACGAAAAATTTCATTTTGAGTATCAATTCAAAGTTGTTAAGGGATATAATTATTAAATTTATTGTCTTTTCCCAAGGTCCTACCCTTAGGCTCCCTGTTATTACCCTTTGGACGACCATACATGCTGAGTTTATAGTCTTTGCTTATTTTTTCATTATTGACACTTCTAGTCTAATTCGCAACACCTATTGTACAGTTAAAAAGTTAGCCATGACTCTTGTGTTGAGCATGGCCCAAATTGGTACTCTATTAACTTGAACTGTTATGCACATGAGTCCTTGAAAAGAGTCATCATACTTCAATCTTTTTTTTATGGCATTTAACAGCTCCAAAGTGTTATTTATAAGTGTCTGCTTCTCTGACTTTGGCATCTCTTTCTCTATCATCAAAGTATGCAACTTCTTCTTTTTCGGTCACTCTTTCGCCTTGTACGGCCTATCATAAATAAAGCACCATATACTATTCGACGTATGTTATTTGTCTTGCTTTCCTGACTTGGTAGGCTTGCTAGTTCCTACCTAATTTTTCCCGTCACTTTTGGAGTACCCAGCCTTCTTACCTTTTTTCGATTTCTTTTGTTCAGTTGAAGATGGTATACTGAACTTCAAATCGACCAAGTCTTTTATGACAGATATTATATTAGGCAAGTCTTTAACTGCCTATCTTCTCAACTCTATTTGAACTCATGATTGCAATCTAGACATAAAGTTAAAGAGTTTGTCTTCATTTGACATGTTTTTGGTGTCTAACATTAAGGAACTAATTTCTTTCATATAATCCTACACTATTTTGGTATGCTTTAACTTTTTAAATCTCTCTCTAGTAATTTGGCTTGTATTAGTAGGTAGAAATTGCTCCGCAATTCCTATTTGAATGAATCCCATGTCTTTATAATTGGTCATTCTGAATCGGCATCCTCTTGAAGTCTATTCTGCCATTAAAGTTTAGCATTCTGCTCGAGATACATACTAGTGATAGTGACCTATTCTACACTTGGCATATAACTAGCCTTAAAAAACTACTCGATATCTCATAAGAAATTCTCTAATTTTTTAGAACTCTGTGTGCCTATAAAAGCCTTTGGCTCTGACACCTTGATCTTTAGGGACTTTTTTTTCTGAAGACATAATATTATTATAAACTACATATTTCATTAATGCTATCTCTCTATCAAGGTCCTGAATATTTAACTTTAAGACCTCTATTATAGTCACAGTATCATCCATTACCCTGTTCAGCTTCTCAGAGAATTCCTCAATAAAGTTAGCAAAAGCTTGTTTGAAGTTGTTGATTTTTTCTATTTGTATTACCACAACTTCAATCAATGGAGTGGCTTTTGGCTCTGCTGTATCTATTATAGCTTCCAAACATTCAACTTGGTCTTTGAGTGAATTTTCGACCATCTTATATGTGCAGTTAGCTTTTTTGGTTCTTCTGAACGCAGCTCTAACATTAACTTGTCATGGGCTCTTTTTTAAAATGCAACAAAGAGCTCGTGATGGCGCCAAGTTTTCTAACTTGACTAGTCAATCTGATATAGCATAGCGAAACTTTATAGCGATAGTGGATTAGTTAACTGCAAACACACATAATATTATAAGTAACGTAACATACTTGTAATAAAAAGACATTAAGCTTAATACTTTTTATTAATCATAATAACAAAGCATTTATAAGTTATGCCTGTATGCTATATAATTTTTAATCAATACAACATGAATCAATACACGAGAGATATGAAGGTAACGTGCTCGCAGACACTCCTATACATTTACTCTAAATGCACAGGTTGAACTAAGTGTCTGACGTTCTCGCTCTCTTAGAGCATTAGTAGCACTATCTGTCGTACCACTGAATCTTCGCCCATCGGAGACATGAGCCCATCGCAACGCTTCACCCTACAAGCTTAACTTTTATTGTGCTTGCCTAGGCTTGCTTAGGTCGTCGCTCACGCTCACAAGCCAATGCCTATATGCTATATAAGGCATGGTACCCCACCTCTCGTATGATAGCGATGTGCATAAGCTTACCCTACTTGCGTGCGCGCATGAAGTTCTGCTCTCGTATGATAGCGATGTGCATAAGCGATATGAGCGATTTCCTGCTCTTTCTGTTAATAGTATGGTGAAAATATATAAAATTAGAGTGACGACGTTAAAGATACTTACGGATAAGGGTCTTTTTCAAGACATAAGATGGCTGATTGAAGCAAAAATTCGACTAGGTGGATAATCTCCTAATCTCTTTATCGCTCACATGCCTGGTTTAGGTAAGAGTTCTTACTCTAAAAAAAGACGGGCAAATAGATTACAAGTTTGTCACAGG
>JAWDEX010150810.1:0-22532 GCA_035221805.1 Trichilia hirta | reverse complement strand
AGAATGATGATTGACACTTGAAATTAATTGATTAAAATCTTTAAAATGATGAAAATAAGTTGATTTGAATGAAAAATTTTAGAAAATTTGAGTTATTAGTTAAAGAGAAATTTTGGTTTAGAGAGGAAGGAAAGGAGAAATAAGTTACGGGTAAAGAAGAAAAAGAATGATTCTAGATGTTGCAATCATTCATAATGGAGATAAAAAGTCAAAATTGCCTTTATGATTAAAGAATGAAGATGAAATAAGAAAGGGATAAAAATGAATTTTTATTTTTCAATGGCTTAAAGAATTAATTTCGTACCTCTTATTTTCTACCTTTATTTTTCTTCCAGATTAACCCAGATTTAGTTGAAATTTATTTTAATAGAATTCTTATTTTTTTTAGCTTTTTTAAAAAAGAATAGGTCATTAATCAGACTTTTCAATTAATAAAAATTTACATTTAAAGTTTAGGTATGCAGAAGGGGCCAAAGACTCACTGCAGTGAGAAATCCCTCGCTGTAACAAGCAACTGTCTTGTTGCAGTGAGAATTCTCTCTCTAAAATTGGCTAGTTTCTTGGTACAGTGGGAATTCTCATTGCAGTGAAAATTTTCTCGCTGTAACGGGGCATCCTATGTTGTCTAATTTTTCTGCTTTTTACTTCGCAACTTCATTTCTCTATCATTCGAACTTTAATTCACCTGAAATTTGATTCTTTAGAATTCTAAATCTATTTATTTTCATAAAAACAAATGAATTATAAATTAAATTCTCTAATTAAGAGAAATTTACACTTGAAAATCGGGTGTGCGAATAAACCTCACAGCCAAAATTTTTTAATCATACTAAATCTTTCTCAAATGCTTTAAGATCATTAAATAAACTACTATAAAGTTAACAAATTTATTAAAAAGGAAAAATAGTCACTCAAATATAAATTTTATAGAATAAAAAAAAATACCCCTAAAGGGTAAAATGATAAAATTATCCTTGGTTTAGAAAATGAGTTTTATACACTTTAATAAGATATTCATGTCCTTATACAGTCTTTAATTTATATGTAAAAATTTATTTTTATAAGTTATTTACTTTTATGCATTTTTGTGAGGTGTTCATGTCTTTATCTATTTTTTAATTTATATGAAAAAATTTATTTTCATAAATTATTTACTTTTTTGCAATTTACTTTTATGTATTTTAATAAGATATTTATATCTCTATCTGTTCTTTAATTCATGTGAGAAAAGTCATATCTATAAGTAAATTAATTTTTTATAATTTAATTTAGTGAACTTTAGTGGAATATTCATATCTCTATCTGTTCTTTAATTTATTTAAAAAAATTGATCTTCATAAGTTATTTACTTTTACGCAATTTAGTAAAGTGTTCATGTCCTTCTCTGTTCTTTAATTCATGTAAAAAAATTTATTTCCATAAGTCATTTACTTTTATGCACTTTAGTAGGGTGTTTATGTCCTTATCTGTTCTTTAATTCATGCAAGACTATTAATCTCTATAAGTCATTTATTTTTTTATAATTTATTTTTATACACTTTATTGGAGTGCTCATGTTCCTATTTATTATTTAATTCATATGAAGAATTTTGTCTGTATAAGTCATTTACTTTTAAATAATTTGCTTTACGCACTTTAGCTGGGTATTTATATCCCTATTTGTTTTCTAATTCATGAAAAAATTTATCTTCATAAGTTATTTACTTTTATGTAATTTACTTTACCCACTTTAGTAAAGTGTTCATATTCTATCTACTCTTTAATTCATATAAAAAAATTCATTTATATAAGTCATTTATTTTTTGTAATTTACTTTTATACATCTTAGTGAAATATTTATATCTCTTTTTATTCTTTAATTTATATGAAAAAATTTATCTTCATAAATTATTTATTTTTCGTAATTTATTTTTACGCGTTTCAGTGAGAATATTTTGTTCTTTATGTTATTTAAATTTATGTAATTTACTTTTACACATTATAGTAGAGTATTTTATCCCTATTTATTTTAATTTAAAGAGAAAATACTGTATTTTTTATATTATTTAAATTTATACAATTTACTTTTATGTATATTATGAGATATTGTGCTTATTTCTTCTTTGATTTAAATCGAAAATATTGTGTTTCTTAAATTATTTAAATTTATATAATTTATTTTTATGCAAATTTATTTATATTCTTTAGTGGGTTGTTTATGTCCCTATTTATCTTTTAATTCATGTAAAAAAAATTAAATCCTTATTTATTTTAATTTATGGAAATTATTTATGTTATTTAATTTTATGTTTGATTAATTATTGCTTTTGTAATCTTATTTTTGTAAAATAAAATGTACATATTATTTTTTTTTTATATTTGTCAAAATAAAAAATTGGCTAAGATAACGGAATATTATTAATATTATCTCTTAGTTAAAGTTTTTAATTAATAAAAAAGGTTAAGATAACAAAAAGTTTTTAATATTCTCCATTCTCTTTGTTCAATATTTTTCAAAAAATTAAGACGATGAAATATTTTTAATATTCTCCTTTCTCTTAGTAAAGTGGTAAATAAAAATAAGAAGAAAGTAGAATGGAAAAAATGAAGATTTTAAAGTGCTATCTTAACAATTTCAAGTTTTGAGTGCAATATTAATAGACGAGGTAGTGGCGGCATTGCAAGTACTTTGCATTATTTTGATAGAATCCCTTTTCTCAACTCACATATAGGATTTATTAAGTCCACTAGACTTATATGGACATTGTATTTATATATCTTTCATGAATTTAGAATTTTATTTATGAACTGATTTTATTTTAAATGTTTTGTAATTATGATCATAAATGATGATTTATGGTATGAATAATTGTAATTTGTGAATGATATGAAAAATATATTAGAATATGAGATCAAAACAAATGTGCTTCGGATTTTATATGGATACTTGAGAGCCTTGCATGTTCTTATGACACATTATGGGGTATTGGAATGTATATCAAGGACTTATGGTAGTTATTACATTTGAATCTCATAAGACAAGGGTGTGACTATTAGAAATAGCCTTTAAGTTGCAATACACAGCAATCTGGCTCAGGATATTTTTATTTTTTTCAAAAAATGCACGTTTAGATTTTTATGTGACTTTATTTTTATAATTTAATACATATTAGATATGATTTTCAATGTCAAATAAGCCAATAAAACTAAAAGTTATACCTTATTTTTAAAGGAAAAAGAAATGAAAAGGAAAAAAAGATAACAATGTGACTGGTCAAAATCATAAAGTAAGCTTAATCGATCATTTTTGGTCAATTTTAAAGCAAGTTTATCCTAAACTCGTCTCTTTATATTTTTCATCTTTTTCGAGCTTTAAAAGCTTCTGACCTTAGAAAATAAAAATATCAAAGATTAAATTTGAGTTTCAAGTTTAAACTCAATTAAAGCTCAAAATTGGTGCATCAAATGTAAACTTAAGGTAACTATGCTCACTTTTATATTTCATTTAATTTTTTTCATGGAATATGATGCTGGGTGGGCATTATGATGAATAATGAAAAGATTTGATGATTTTTTAGTAGTTGATAAGTTGAAAAGACATTATTAGAGCTTAATTGGCTTAAATTGATCAAATTTGTCTAAAAAATGTCACATAAAATGTATAATATAAGTTATGAGCCTATTTCAAGTTTTATAATTTCAAATGATAAAGGTTTATTTTGTATGAATCTATATATATAAGGCTAGATTACATATGAAAATTAGCATTAATCTTGTTAGTATGCATTTAAGGCAGTGATTGCAAACTGTCAATTGTATAGGGTAGTGTCTCACTGAGTAGTAGGCAATGTTTAAGGTGTAACCTAGTATATATTTTGAATTAGCTCACGAATAAGGTACCATTAGAAATTACATTTAATAAGCTTTCCAATGGTATATCATGTGAACAAATCCCATGCACAGGGTCTGAGATAAAATCATTACAAAACTGCTCATTGTTTTGACAAAATTGTTGTGTTTTAATTGTTGTAGATTTTTTGTGAAACTCTCTACCAAATATGAGTTAGCTGAGACATTCTATTGACATATTTATGAGTGGATCATTAAATGCTTTTTATTTTAGTATTTAATATTTTATGAAAACATTAAAATTATTTTATATGTGAGTGAATTTGATTATATTTTCTTTAAATTATTTTTAAAAGCCACATTTATATATATATTTTATGTTTTACATGGCAAGAGATATGATTTTTTTATGTTTTCAAAAATTATATTTACATGAATATAGATGAACTCAAAATTTCTAAGTATGTCAAGAGTTTTGAAAATATTTTATATATGAGTATGGACAAATATGTTTTATTTACAATTTTAAAATTTATACTTATACATACACATACATATACAAGATTAAGGATGTTGAGATATATTAAAAAGTAATTAAAAGCAACTTTATATTCCTTATGCATTTGTTATTATGTTTATATTCATATGCATATGAATGGAATAAGATAATGTTAATGAGATCATTAGAGAAGTTCTATGATATAAATTCTTTATGTAATGTATACACACACATACACTTATGAGTTAGTATGCGTAATAGTTTGATATAATTAAGTAGCGGCTTATGAGTTAGAGTTAGTAAGTATATTCGTTTGATACAATTAGCAAAGCTCCATAAATTAGTTAGAGAACTTATGTTAGCATGAAATTAATAAAAAAGAGTTAAAAGTTAGTTATGGTACATATGTTATTACGATATGATAAGAATAGTTTAATGAGATGTTTAATATGTATGTTATTATGTATAAGTTAAAATTGCTTTATGAGATAAGTATTATATAAATATTATAAGATTGTATGTATACAAAATTTCATATGGTTGGAATGCCTTATAAATATTTACTTTATGTATGTTATAATTCCATGCATATGTGAGAACTATTGCGTTATATGCACTAAAAGAGAAAGATGCTACAGCACTGGTCCATAAATTCAATTTTGTCCATTTGACCGATCAAGTGCGTAGCCCTAGACATGAACTAAAGACATGACACACACACACACACACACACACACACACACACACATATGCATGATATATAAATATATATGAGATAATGCTTATAATGAGAGTAAATAGTCTTGTTCTTTAGGACCATTATGATGATGTACAAGATTTATATGTTTATAATACATGTATATGTATATGGTAATATTTATGACTTACATGTATATATAGCTATTGGTTCAATTATGTCAATCTTTTTATAATAACTTTACTTATATTTTATTCATTTACTAAGTCTTTCTAAAGACTTACTCCCTCACTACATCACAACTTTGTAATCACCTCGGTTGATGTTTAAAAGATAGACAAGTGGAGCAGGATATTTGGATGCAATCATTAGGTTTTAGGTCTACACATGTATAGTTAATCTATAATTAAGTCATACAGTCTATTATGTACTTTGAGGCGTGTAAACATATAACAAAAATATGTTGAGTTCTATTTATGTATATTTTGGCATCGAGTCCCAAATTTTATTTAAATGTATGAAATCAGTTATTATATATTATTCCATCAATTTATGATTTAAGTCCCATAAAAATATGTATAACCTATATATAATAGATTATAAGAGTCAAGTGTATGTCAATAAAGACTTAGAGAGATAGGGCTAGTCTTGTCTCTTATTTGTCATACTCTAAAGATTCTAGGGTGTGACATAAGTGTCCATTGCATTAATTTTCTTTTAGTAGTCTTTTAGTTGCTTTCAAGTACAAAATTATAGGTCAAGCTGACAATATTTTTACTTATCTACAAGTAATCTTCTTGCAAGACTATTATTTTGTTCCAATTTTCAATAAGTACTATGGATAACATCCTACCTAACATGTTTATAATTCACCATGAACCAATCCATATTAAACAATTTGTAATTAGGAGTCCAAAGTGAAGTTGACCAAGCTTATAACTTTTGTATAAGATATTATACTTGAACAATGTGACATTTTATTTGATGTTTATGCATCCAACCAAATTTATACTATAACAAATCCATTGATTAATTTTTCATTTATAGTTTGAAATTAAAGATGGGAAAAAAAAGGACTCAACTCAAGCTGCAAAAGATCCAGGTGTTCTAGGTGTAGGTTAAACTGACTTGTATAACTAAAAAAATTGAATACAATTTTGAATTTTTAAAATTTACATCAGGTGCGAACCAAATGCGAGCTTGATATAATTGAAAAAAATCTGACCCTATATATCAATATTTGCTGTTATTGACTGCCATTGGCTACTATTGAAAAATTTTTTTGATACCATTTTACATCAAATTTGATATTACTAAAATCCTTACTATTATAATTATTAATCTTGGTGTCACATAATTTCTTATTTTGATGATAACAAAATAAAGTGATAAATAAAGTGGTTGAAGATGCCAAAAAGTAAAGATTCAAGACACGAGCATATTGTATTTATTGTATATTTACTATTGTATGCTTATGTATATAAGTGATGATTCAAGAGAAATTAAGTAAGAGTAAATCATTTTTTAAATTATCTCCTTATTTAGGCATTTGAGCACACAATATATTTGTTCCCTTTAAAGATAAAAGATTTGTAATCAACATAATGAACCATTAGAGCTAAATTGATGAAGGATTTTATGGTCTAAAATATGCAAAATTATGTCTCTAGCATATCAATATATACCTAAGGTAAGGGCTTTTAATTTTTTACCTTCTTCAAACTTTAGATTTTATGAAGGTGAGTCAGAAATCTATCTAATCTCTTCAATTTACAACTTTTTTGCCTTTGGAAGCCTTGAAGAAACTCTTTCTTCAATTGAAAGTTTGAAAAACAAAAAACCTTATTATTTTCTCTTGTGGCCAATGATACAAGGTGAAAGAGATTATTATTGTTCACCCATTTTCTTATTAATTTATTGGATAATAATCAATTACTAATGACCAATCAAAATAAAGGCATTTGAACCAATAAAAAATTGCCAAAATAAAAATAATTTAACATTGAAAAAGTAAATGAAAAACAAATGATTATCCATTTTCTTAATAATTAAAAAAATGGTTCAATATAAAAATTTAATTAACATTTAATTAATAATTATTATTTAAATAATAATGGCAATAACAAAATTAATCCTTTAACAATTATCAAAATAACAACTAAGTATATTTAATTTACCGTAAATTAAATATATATATAATTATCACAATTCTTTAACTCTTTAAAAAGTTATAAATATTAACACTTATATATTCATATATAAATGTATATATTTTTGGCCTATTAAATTTTTCTTGAAGGTGTTAGCCTCCTATTAATAACTTTTCTCCCTCCTGTATGGCTTCGTAAGGTATAAGGTTATTAGTTCGACCATGAAAATTTATAGTGAGTTAGCTATGAGTTATCTTTGAATATTTTTGAAACTCAATAACTATGATTAACATTTAGTAATACGCTATACTCCTTAATCCATAATAAAGTAATTTTTTATTAAATCTTACTTAAATTGTACATACCATGTGGATAAAATCTTTTTATTATTTAATTTTAATTAAATTAGGGTTCATGGAACATCAAAATCTTAAATTTGATATTTTATGAATTGTCAATTGATATATTCTATACTTTCCCCCTGAACTCTTCATATAAATTTTATTTTACTTTGATCAAAAATTTAAATTCAGACATTTATCGACATTCGTTTAAGAACTTGAATTTGGATAGAGTTAGTAAAAATACTCAATTTTATCGAACGAGTCAACAGATCCTATCTCAACTATCAATCCTTATATGACTAATGCATAACTAAATCGGCTTTATTATATAAGACGTTATTAGTCTTGTACTTATAAATCATATAAAATATACGTATCTATATAAAATCTGACTCTGATGTTTCAAGTAAAAGGATCACATCGCATACTAATATAATCTTTCGATAAATTATTAACTCTATACATATCATAAGATTTATTATTTTTTGGTTTATTCGATAAATAGTTCTGTAACTATAAATCTATACTAATGCCCTTATGATATAACTCTCATTGTCACTCTCACTAATATCATTTTATGATATTTTTAAGTGGCATTTAGTATACTTATTTTTTTGATATTGATGCCTAATCTATATTACTTTTAAAGGGAAAAATTTTATAATTTTATTTAACTACCAAATAAATTATCACAACAATTTATATTTATACTTTATTATATAATATGAATTAATAAAGAAAGCAACATAAATATATGAATAAAAAACTTTTTTTTCTATTTATTGCATAAATATTACAATATTCATAAGCTCCGAAACTAATAATACAAATAACTTTTAGGACATACACTAACAATTTACCACATACATATAATTAGCAAAACATAAGGAAGGCCATAAGGGTACAATTAGTGATAGCCATTTGTCAACATTCAACATCAAATCATTTAAGATAGCAAAATGTCCAAATAATAATTATCACAAGACTAACCATTTTTTTTTTATCCAAAGTTAAAATTTTAACTTTGGATCTAAAAAAAAATATAAATTACCATGTATATATATCTTGTTTCATCATTATATAAATTACCATACCTACTTAAAATCTAATTACCATGTATTATTATATAAATTACAATATTTTGCTAAAAAAAATGTTATATTATTTTAAAAAGGAACTTCGAAGATGCACATACTTAAAAATGTTGCGATGTATTTAAAAGAATTAATTAAAAAAATATTTTTTTCTCTTTTAATTAAGATAGATGGCTACAATGAAAGGTACAATCTAACTTAAAAGATGGCTGTTTCACCATAAATAAGAACTAGAACCATGTTTCAATGTACTAAAACATCTTTTCATTAATTTTACATGCAATTATTCTTGAAAATAACCTATTATTCGAAGTTTTCTTTTTCCATAAATCTTCTTTTACAAATGATTAAATTATTTCTTAAAAGAATATTTTTAAAAATAAAATCTTAAAGAAATCATAACTATGTGCCTTAAAATTATTACTACTATCATCTCTCCTCATTTTTCTATTTCATCTTATACTTGTAATTAGTTGTCTATATAATTTAAGATTTATGCTACTTTTTTAATTATTTTTTTACGTTAAATTAACATGTGTTGTGAGTGGAATAGTTTATAAGCTTTGAGTTTGAGAGATTGTCCATTGTTTGGCACATCGGCTGAAATTAGCTTTAGTTTTAATTTGAGAGATTGTTCATTTTTTGTTACTAAATTGATATCTATTATGAATATTGTCGATGCTTTTTGTAAATACAGTGATGAACTTAAACATATTTAAAAAGTTGACATTGATAGTATTTTGCATGGGCTTGTATTTTACGATTTTTTTTTAATAATAAAACGTAAAGAAAAGTGCTCTTCTAAATACTAATTCGAAAACTAATAAGTATAGAAAAATATTTTTATATTATTTATTTTTATTCTATCCATTATAAAATAAAATAAAATCCGACTCTCTATATCTATAAAAGCTTATATGTAATAAAATATATTAAAATTTATATTACTTAAATTTTATCAAACCACTCAAATTGAACTTAACCTAATATGAAAGTCTTTTAATAAACAACTAATACATATATTATCCATATAATATCTAATTAAAATCCAACATGTGATTACCATTGGTGAGATTAATAGTGAAAACGGGCTAAATCAACTTGGCACTTTAAGACTTGGTAGATTTATCACTTCAGATCAATTAATTTTCAGCTTAATTAAATTGTTTATAGCAATACGTTCTATTCTTATCGATATTATTGATGATGGTACTACTGCTTTTGAACGAGGAGAAGCTGATGCTGCTTAGAAGACCATGACTTCATATGGGTTTTTCTTCATCTTACATCTCATGAACAAAATTATTGTAATTAATAATAAATATTTGCCATATTTTATGATCTCAGTTTCAAGATATTCTAAATGTTATACATCTTGTTTCATAAACCAAAAGATTTATTCAAAACTTCAGAGATAAAGGATGGAATACATTATTGGATGAGGTGAACTCATTTTGTGAAGTACACAATATAGAAGATATTCGAAAAAAAAAAAAAAAAGACTTAGACCTTAGTTCTTAACTCCGGCCTCGGTTACCGTTTAACACTAAATACCTTGCAATTTTTAAGTACTCAATAAATTAAATGTTGACCATCCCATGGCAATGGCACCCTTTTTTGCCTTGTAACCCATGCAATTGCCACATAATGCACAAAAGCAAAGATTGATAAACCATACTTGATGTGTTCAATTTATGTGATGGTGATGAATCATGTTACACGAGAAAATGAAATTTATTTTCTTTGGAATTTACTTCTTGTAATTTGAATAGATTCCTTTAACTTTAAAAAACCAAACACGGTGCATTCAAGAACTACGCGTTTTAAACTACATCAATTGATCAATATGCATTCATGATTGTGGTTGTGGATCACATGGTTTGGTGAGAGATATCACAAAGAATTTGGTTGACAATGATTTGGGATATAGGATTTACAATTGATTGCTTTTGATATTAGAAGGATTTCATTAATGGCCCCCCACCAAAAAATGCATAATTGCTATAAAGAGTTACCCATCAAATCTATTAATTTACATCTCAAAAAAAAAAATTGGTCAAGTCTCTGTCATTGACCAAAACATGACCCATCTAATAATGGTATCAAAAATTTGAAATTCTAATATGACATGATTATCAAATGCTTGTAATTTTATAATCCATTTAATATATATATTTTAATATTTTTATAATATTTACAATATTACATGTTTAAATACTTTTAAAATGTGACAAATATAATTAAATATTTTTTAAAAATTAAAATTATTAAATTATAAATAAATTATATATAATTTTTTAAATAATTAATCATATCATAAATAAATAATTATATTTAGAGCACTAAATATGAATACCAATCATTTTATATTATTTTTAATTAACTCAAACTCGATACAAAATCATAAGTTTGTAGCATTTAAATGAATCGTGTCTAAATTTACCATTCTAAAAAAATATTTTCATAAATTCAATCCATCTAAAACAAATCAGTAAAGACATATACACATAATAAGAGTTCATTGGTCCTAATTAAGTGAAGCAAATTCATAAAAATTTTAGTCCTTCCATAATTATTCCATAGAGAAAAATATGCAATTTTTAAATGATATTATTATTATTATTATTATTATTATTATTTTCGTCACTGACGTCACCATCCACTTGTATTATAAGAAGCCTTTGAAAAACCATGGTAATTAAATTTTTTTATTAATTTTATTAGTTTTTTTGTTTAGAAAAGTGAAGCTGTAGCATCAAGGCATCCATCCGACCTGAATGCCACCCTGGCAAACTCCAACAATAGTTTAGCCGCACGCGCGGGACTTCCCTTTTGAAAGTTTCCCACACTGACAGAAAAAAGTACGTACACATTCTGACTTTTCCTTTGCTTTGCCTTTTCCACGTTTAATTTCATGCTCTAAAATCAACCGCGGCAAAAAAATGAGAAGTACTATAGGGTAACATGCTATCCTTAATAAATTTTGGCAATTATGTACTTTTATTAATTATTATAATAATAATATTTATAATAAATATATAATAAAAAATATTGAAAATTTAGATGACGATCATTTTAATTCATTAAATTAAAAAACACTTCTTTTCACTTTTATTTATTGATATTTTCCTATTTTAGACTTTTTTATACAATTAATTTTATTTTTATGGGTATTATTAAATTATAAATTTTGATATTTGCATAATGGTATAGTTGGTTTTTATAATAAGGTACTTTTTTTAATCAAATTTAAGACTTAAATATTTTTATTCTAAAAAAATATCATGTATATGATAAAAATACTAAAGAACAATTTAATTAGGACCATTTTTGTTTAATTTTTTTATTAAAAAATACATTAAAATTTACATACATCTATTTCAAATAAAGCGAACCAATCAAATATTAACTCAATTATCTAACCCATCAAATAATCGAATTGGACTTTAACTGTTTAATATAACTCACTTAAATTAGATAAATGCATACAAATTCTTAAAAGGGTATAACCACCCCAACTGCAAGCGTGTAATTTGGCTTTGGCTTTCTTCGCTTTGTTATTCAAATCAATTCCGTACAAAAAACAATGTTTCACACTTTCAGAAATAAAAACAACGTCACATATGACAGACAGACCAGTCGATCCTACTTCTTCTCTTCCTCTTCCTCTCCTAATTCTCTTTCACATGATTTAGTTGCCTATTTTTCAATGAACGTGGCTTTAATTTGCAGCTTTTGACATTCTCTAAGCTATTACCTTACTTGAAACTAAAACCCTCTTGTCTTCTCTTCTTTCTTTTTATATACAAATACACAGTATTCTCTGATAGCTACCTCTGATAATTTTTTGTTTGGTTTTGTATTGTTTTTTTCAAAAATTTAACATGTATAGAAGAGATAGATCTCTCAATCATGGAGAGAACCAATCATTTTCTCAAAGGAGAAGAACTCCATCCTTCTCTTCTTCTCTTCTTGATGCCATTTATCGTTCAATTGATGAAACCCCAGATGCTGATGCTGTTACTGAAAAGGATTTGAGTTTTTATTGTGATAAAGGCATTAGCAAGAACAAAAAGCACAGCAATTACAGTGTTAAGCCTGTGGAAGAAGATAATAATATTCGACGATCTATTATGATAGAAAACTGGATGGAAAAGCAGAGCAATCTTCGTTCAACTTGTTTGCATTTCAATAATTCTACTTCAACTACTTCTTCAGATTCTAGCTCTGGAGCTGGAGCAGTGTTCTCTTCCTCGGAAGCAGAATCCAATTTCAAAGAAAGATCAAGAAGATCGAAGGCAGTTCGATCCATGAAATGCATGCAGTTTGAGAAGAGAATTAGCGAAGAAAATTATCATCACCAGCAAAAGCCAAAATCAAAGCCAAATCAGAATCGCGAAGGAGGGGTTTCCAAGACAAAACTCAAAGCTTTGAAAATAGACGGTGAGCTCAAGAAAGTGAAGCAACCCATTTCTCCAGGTGGTCGCATTACTAGTTTCTTGAACTCCATTTTCAGTTCAGGAAATGGTAAGAAAGTAAACGTATGCACTGTGAAAGCTATGGAAGATGTGAATTTCGAATCGAAGTCAGGTTGTTCATCGGCTACTTCATTTTCAAGGTCATTTTTAGGCAAAACACCTCCTCCTTCCAGCAGCAGAGGTAAGCGGAGCAGTAGCAGTAACAACAATGGTGGCAATGGAATGAAAAGGTCAGTTAGGTTTTACCCAGTTAGCGTTATTGTTGACGAACATTGTAAACCATGCGGCCATAAAAGTATTCATGAAGATGATCCAAGCTTACTGCCATCACCTAATGTCAAGACTAATAATTGTTCGCTAAAGCCGGAAGAACTCATCAAGAAGAAAGTAACCGGAGTTAATACATTATTAACAAGGACTAGTTATCCGAAAAAGGTTTTAAGAGAATTTGAAGACGACGATGAAGATGAAGATGATGATGATGCTTTAAGTTATTCAAGCTCTGATCTCTTTGAGCTTGATCTCTTAAAAGACATTGAAAGATACAGAGAGGAGTTACCAGTTTATGAAACTACTAATTTGAAAAAAAATCAGGCCATTGCCAATCGTTTTATTTTGTAATTCAATAAAAAAAAAATTGTAATTAATTAAATTTATATATTTTGCATTATTTACTTTTTTAAAATTCTCCAAAGTCTAAGATGAAATGAATTCACACAGTGAATGTTTAAAGGAAGAGACAAGGAATAACTGAAAAGTGAAAGGGTAATATAAAAGAGAACACAGATCTTCCACAGCCATGATAATGGAGAAAGTGAAAATAAAACATCACCAACTTTAATTTTTCCTGGTTTAGCACATGCGCATGGTCTGGCCTCATTCTCAACTTCTTAAATTAAATAATAATGATAATATTATTATAATTATTATTAATTCAAAGTTAGACATCATTAATTTAAGAATATTATATATTTTATTAAATTTTCCATAATTATGATTGTTGTCGAAAAGAGGATTTTGATTTTGAACGTGTAACACAACATCAATCAAACTAGTACTTGGGTTTGTTATTGTTAGCCATTTAGGTCCTAATGACTTCTATTCTTACGAGTGATACACATATTATATATACACAGCATAAAGGAGAAGGCAGAAAGCCTCGTTCCATCAATAAATTATGCAGATAGGACTCACTTAATTTAAATTTAAAAAAATAATTATTAAATCTATACAATTTACTAATTAAAATTTAAAGTTAAAACAACAATTATATTATCATATTAATGATAATGATTTATTTATTTTTTTTGTATATAGAGAAAAATATCAATTTTTACCACTCAAATCGTGGTGTCTGTTAGATTAAAAACGGGATCAACATATGCTACAATCATTCAATGCGTTCAGGGATAATTCCAGTAATGCATTATAGAAATTGATTAAAAATCTCTTATTATTCGAGACTTTCATAAAAAATTGCGTCTTCGAAATTCGAACACAAAATCAGCTAAAATCGTCCAAGGCGCCCTATCAACCAAGCCACACCCCTTGGAGGCAATGATAATGTTATTTCATAGATAGAAAGGCTTTCAAATAATACAAGATGATATGAATGATTTTGAAGGTAATCTGCAAGCAAGTAGGGTCACAAATGAATAGTCTCAAAGTCAAAATCCAGCAAGATTAGACATTATACCTAGCAAACCCAACAAAATATACAACCCAATTTCAATATATAATGTACAAATTTTTGAAAAAAATATACTATTTATATCTCTATAGCCACCATCGTTGACTTTATGTAAACCTTACCCATCTAAAATGACTCAATTAGATAAAGGAAGGAATCAAATTAAGAACCTATTGCAACCACATCGAAGCCGAATAATATCATTTTATTTTCTTTCTTAACTTGTATAAGTGTATGTGCTAATTTAATATTTAATTATTTGAAGAAATATGTCTCTTAACATGTGATTATAATATATATTGAGCATCATAAGAACACATAGATATATATATATATATTTCTTTTCATATTGACTCATTAACTATTTTTATATAAGTAAGTTTATTATTTATTTATATTAATATTTATCTTTTAATATTATTATAGACTTTTTTTATATAAGAACAATTTACCATAATGTGTTACATATTATATTCAAATTATTGTGTATTAACTCTTATTTTAATTAATTTTTTAAAAATTTAGATGGGGTGTAAAGTTGCTTATATTGTAATATAAAATATAAAATTTTAAACTTTATCTTTTATTATCACTCGAATTTAAGTGGTAACAAAGTTAAGTTTCAATCCTATCACTCGAATTTGTCCCATAATTATTTTAATTAATTTTTATTACTTAAATTTATTATTATATATTGGGTCTCCATTTATCGACTTAATTTTTTGGATTCAACATTATTTAATAATATATACTTTAATTTTTTTTTTTTTTATCTCACACAATTTGCATTAATAAATATAACAACCAACATCCTACCTATATTTTGTGAGTAAGCAATGTAATTATGCATTAACGGGATTGCGAGGATCATTCTACCTATAAAGTTATACCAACAACAAATGCATGTGAAACAATCCAATCTTGTCAATATATAATGATGATTTAAGGAAGTGGGCCACTTACCAAGCTATCTATTATCTATTGTATGTATATAGAACAAGATAGGCGTCCACATTTGTCTTAATAGAAGGGAGCATTCTTGGTCATCTATGCCTACGGGTCTCAACTTGGAATAAATTAGATAATCAAATAATATTCAATCGTTGTCAATTGTTTCCCTACTCGATGTTGCCTGTCCTATTATATGATTTGGTCAAACTGGCTTCCTTTTCAATAGAACCAAGCATAGATGGCTAGACCCAAGCTCATATTACAAACAAAATTTAATTTCAACCAATTTTAAATAATATTCAATTAATATATTAATGATAAAAAATATAAAATATAATAATTAAAAAAATTGACGGTACTTGTTTTATAGAGACTGCACCATAGTCTTGCCTTTGATTTAAAGCCAATATTAAAAGTAGTGCCAAATCCGAGACAGAAGGGTCTGTTTATTTGAGTAATTGACATGGACTGGGACCTTCCCGGCACGTGCTCTGCTTCGTCCGTGGAAGTGGAAGAAAGGTAAGGATAAAGGATGCAGATGAGATGTCACGAAGAGCGCGTGCCTTAATAAATGTTTTGAGACAGAACCGCACGTGACCAACTGGCCTGTCTTTACAATGCTACTTCAAAAGCATATTCCGCGTGCGCACGTGTGACCAAGCTTTTAATACTCCTTTTCGGGGAAATTTTTCTTCAGTCCCTATTATTTGAACTATTTCTCATCTAAATTATAATTTTTTAAAAATATCCTATTTAATCCTTTATTATTGTTAAATGATTATTCATTAAAGTAAATTTCTGCAGTCTCTCTTATGTAACTTATTTTCCCATCTTAGTCTTAATATTTTAAAAATATCTTATTTCATCTATTCATTTAATGGAAAAAGTTTGATTTTAAGGGGTATAATTATCATTCAATATTGTTAAATAGTTATTCATTGAAGCAACTTGAACTGATCCGATTAATAAAATTAATTTACCACCATGTAAAAGACTTAAATATTAATTTTTTTTGTAGCTTATTTTTATATACAAAAGATTATCTTTAATGAATAATTTAAACATAATAAATATTAATAATTAACTACTAATGTTATTATTATTTTAAAAATATATTAATTTTTAAATGTTAATTATTTTAATTCTAATTTAAAAAACACAAATATAATGATATTAAATATCTAAATTATTAATTATTTAATTTTTTATTATTATAAATTAAATATAAATTATATAGTTTTTAGTTTTATAATTATTTTTAAAATATTAAAATTTAACATTAAAAGTTAATATATTATTATATTAAATATTAAAAATTTAATTTTTTATTGTAATTAAATATTTATATTTACATTTTAATAATACATTTACTATTTTGTAAATAAATTTTTATGAATTTTCTAAAAGAATTAAGAATTTTTATTATAAATTAAGATTTTATTTTTATTTTAAATTGTTTAGTGATTATAATTTTAGCTTATTGAAAGATAAAATACTAATACAATTAATGTTTGACATTGTAATAAAATTATTATATTTTTTTCATTTATAACATTTAAATATCTCCGTGTAAATTTTTTTTAACCATTTATTAAGCATATTTATATAGAATTATTTAATAATTTATATAGCTGTTTAGATAAAATTATTAAAAAAAGTAGCTTTTTCTGTTAATGGAGTTGGACGGACGACGAAGGAATATTTTTAAAAGATAAAGATGAAATGAGAAAATAGATTAAATGAAAGGACCTGGAGGCAATTTTTCCCTTCTTTTCCTCCCGGTAAAATCATCACAGTACAGTTGCTTTCATTCATTTATTATATAAATTTAGATTATGAATGCAAGAAAGGTGAACTCAAACGTCTTTTTCTCGCGTGGGTTGGAATCTCCAACCTTAAGAGGTAAATCAATGAGTTGTCAGAAAAAGAACTGGGTTTTTCCGTAAGACATCTTATATAATTAGCTTTTCCCACGCGCTACCGTATGTAACCATTCGACGCTCCGAGAAGGCGTGTTTTCTTCTGGGAAAATTGGCATAAATGGCCACTATTAACAAAACTTTTACAAAATATACATTTAGAAAATTTCTTTTGTAAAATTGTCCAAAACTCCAAAATTTGAACTAAAATACGCTCATCATATATCACAAAATACACATCTCTTTTACTAAACTCATTTCAGCCGAAGATCTTTTTAGTTCAAATAATTTCCGCTAAACAAACCAAATTCAGTGAGGCCACATTTCTAAAGATTTTTTATTACATTCCATGGTTAAAAATTAATAAAAAAAATGAGTTTTTCTTTTAAATACATACAAATTTATTAGTATTAGATTTTAAAAAATAAATTTATAGATATTATGATTAGAATTATTTGTTTATGTTAAATTTTTAAAAATATTAAAATCACGAAGATATTTAAAAGAATTTGAATGAAATATTGGTTGAAAAACTAATTTTTTAGGTAATTTTGAGATAAATCTATAAAGTTAGCACAATTCTTAAAATTAAAATTTAAAAAGTGACCAAAATGCGATCAATTTTTTAACTGTAATTTCAAGAATTAACCAGATTCCGGTCTATTCTTCAAATTGAAATTCAAGAATTTATTAGGAATATGTATTTTTTATTATTTTAAATTTAAATTTTGATTAATTTTATTAAATATAATTTAAATTGTCTTTTACTTTTGTAAATTGTATTATATATCTTTTCAAATATTATTTAATTTAAACAATAACTTATTTATTGTTATTATTGAATAAAATATATTTTTGCATATATTACTTTTTTCAAATTTATTTATTTTTAGAAATATTTATTATTAATAGTAATAAATGAACTTGCATATTATTCTTAAATTTGAATTTAAATTGTGTTTCACTAAATTAAATTATTTTTTGTTTTTTAATTATCTTTAATTTATTTTAAAAAGTAAATTAAATTTGGATTTTTATTTATTTATACTATTTTTTCATATACTATTTATTTATTTTATTATATTGTTATATTTTTTAAAATATTTATTATTTAAATTGTCTTTTATTTAATTTATTTATTTTAAATTGTGTTTTATTTTTTTGAAAAAATTAAAATTTTTAATGCACTTGTTATTTTCATTTTTATTTGTTTCTATATATTATTTATTCTTCGTTACCTATTTATTTTAACAGTGGTAGGTATTTATTTATTTATTTAAACTATTTTTATATACTGTTTATTTTATTATTTATTATTAATAATTATATTCTTAATAAAATTTTTTTTGTATATATTATATATTTTATTATTTTTATATATTATTTATTTGCATATATTAATTAAATTATCTTTTATTTAATAATTTTATTTTTTAAATTGTCCTTTATTTAATTAATTAAAATTGTCTTCAATTTTTTTGTTTTTCATATATATATATATATATATATAAGAAGCTAAATTGAATTAAGAATCTGTATTACAATGACCAAGGGATACATAATTCCACCAGAATAAAATCCATCCCAAAAGACTCGCTAGAACTTTGAGAATATAAGATTACAAAGGCTATTGTTAGTTTTGTAAGAAAAAGGCTCGTACAACCAAAACCTGCTATTGATTGTCAACAGACCTACTACACTAACGTAACATCATACCATAACTTATGCAACTATATCATCTCCAAATTAGCTAGTAGATTTTGTTGCATCTTATCACATTACAGGAAATATTTTAAACTCTCAGCAAATGCTATAGAATGGTTCAGATGCTGTTCTGATATTTCTCCAAGCATTGTTTTATAGATGCAAGAAAGACTATAATTGATCATCATTTGCAGAGTACACTACAGAAAAGGGACTTGCATGTTCTTCGTAACAATGTGGCCTAACCTACAAATTCCGTAATCCAAAACTCATATAGACTTATAGAGACCATGAAATATCAGAACCTTCCAGGTTGAAGCAGTGTAGCCTTCCAATAAAACTTATGATCTGCAAGAAGCATATATCTTCTATAAAGAATCATTAATATCTTATGCTTAATGAAATCATCATGAAAGCTTCCTAGATAGGTTCTTATATCCACATCCTACACATCTTAGGATAACAGTCCCAGTAGCTGGATCTGGCTTAGTGTCAAATGTAACGCCCAGAAAATCTCTGATGTTCCTGAGTGTTTCTATTCCATATGGCGAAAGCTTTCCAACACGAACCTTCGAGACATCTGGTTCACATAATGCACAAAGCAGAAACAACAAACCCTACAAACGAAAGAAAACACCTATCAGGAATAAAAATAACTAAAAGAGGTATGAAAAATTCATATTCCAAACAACCAATCTCATTCCCATCCGGGAATAAAATTTACATGGTATTCCATAATAAAAAATGGTACACACAAAAAAGAAGCTCCATCTGGTTTGGCTATTAGACATGCTCAAACACCTTTGTATTGCATACACTAACCAAATAGGGAAATAGCGATCACTATTCGTACATTCTTCAAAAAAAATCCAATATTTTTATATAGTTAATTGAAAAAATTAACCATACCTCATTTGGTGACCCTTCTAGGGATGCAACTGCAAACAATTTTGTTGGTACTCTAGGTTTGGGGCGAGAAACAATATAGAAGAGTTTGAAAAAGGCAAACTATATTTACCACATGATTATGATTAAAACAAACATCATGGGAGGAAGAAAAATGTTGGCAGCATAATTCTAGATAACAAATTATGAATCATGGACTGAAATTAATACTAGTTCGAAAACTTTAAACCATATAACTGCAATCAATGAGCAAAACCCAGAAAGGGAAAAAAGAGCCTTCAAAAATATGTAGTTAAAAGTATAATAGAGACCAAGCTTCAAAAGGGTAGACCTAATGGTAAAATATGATTTATAACACGAACCTGGTGTGTTGCATCCACAACTCCTTTCTCAATCTCTTCAAGAAGAAATGAAGCAATTTGCTTGCCAACATTTGCCGGTGGCATCAGCTCTTTCCTCTCATCATCATCGATGGCACCTACTTCACTTTGCACATAAGAAACTGCAGTATCAGCAGAAATGAAACAGCCAGAGGTAGTTTCTGCAACCAGTGAAATTCCATAACCAGGAGACCTGCCATCAAATCACTCCTAATGAAATATAATTTGTGCCAAGAAATAGAGTAAAATAGTTGGGACAACATTTCGCCATGTTTATTACATATATATCCACAATGAACGCAGCAAAAATATACAATGCTATAAACCATACTTTCCAGCTTGAGGACCAGCTTTATGATCAGTAAAAATGTGAACATCTGGAAGCAAGCGATTAAAGATTCCACGAGCAGCATGAATCATTGTATTTTCAAACTGAGCAGACACTCTGGTTGAAAAGGTAACACCTCTAATCCTCTTAACCATTCCCTCATCAAGCCAGTTAACTGCCTGTACATCAAAAACAAAAGAAGTGATCAAGCTACATTAGATTTTTTATCATTTTCTCTATCTAATTATTAGATCTCTTGTCACTTAGTAAAAAGCTCTCTCTTCTCATTTTCTTCTTTCCATTTATCTTTTGGAGTTTCTCTTGTAGTCCTATGTAACAGACATGCATCTTTCTTCCCTTTTGCACCAGTATTTTTATTTTTCTTTCTAAACTTGAAGTTAACTAAAACAAATTAAAACTCACCATTAACTTATCAACAACCGGAATTGTCAAAATAACTTCTCCCCCACCCTGAGGTGGAGCCCCTCGACTCTCTATTTTCAGCTCCAATCCTTCAACAGGAACTCCAAAGCGCTTTAACATGGGCAAGGTAGTAGAACGGAAAGTATCAACACACGGATCCTTAGAATCATTTGTTATTCCTGAAACAAAACAAACTGTACTTAAAGCCATATCTTCATAATGACAAGTGTATGCCCAGTTTATTTATGAAATAGGCATGAAGCAAGACACCATCTAATTAAGTGCTATGTCAAGATCGAGAACAGATGCTTCTAATACCAATTGCGCTTTGGTGTTGGGTCTCTTTTGAGGTCTTTAGTCATGAATCAAATATGTTATTCTTTGTCTTCATAATATTAAGTTATGCACTAGTAACAAGCACAAAATTGTCTAATCCTCCGGTGTAATCTTCATCAGTAGATGTCTAAACTAAAGAAAAGTGAATCTCATCAAAATGATAGCCGTCCAACTTCCCCACAAAGCATGTTTCGTATTCTTTTGCCCTTGTGTATAAGAAGGCACTTCTTAAACTTGACTTGCCCAAATTACAAATGCGTAGGCTTCAAGGGTGATTTCATGCGTAAATAAGAAATAATCTTGACTCCGTTTTAGGTCAAGATGCTTTATGGTTTTGCATAATAATGTGATGCTTTCCTATAGAACTACAACAATGTTAATAGCTTCACAACTGAAAGAATTAGGATTGTGTGGCCCCCAGCTGACCCAAATATCTGAGCTAGTATATTATCAATTATCCAAAATTAAATAGCTAAGGAAACACATGTTGGGGTTAGCAACTTCCAAATACCGGTGCAAATTTCTCAATGCCTAATAAAAACAACTCTGGAGTCTGTCAATCTAATTTGAGACACTTATTCTCATATACAGGATGTTGCTGGTAGAAAATGGAAGTCCGAAGATCATAGTAGTAAACAGAACTTTTCTTTAGTAAGATAGAAAACAAATGTCAAGTTGGATGGAAACAGTTACAGAAAATTGAATAATTTATTGATGGCGCTAATTTATAAATGCAATCTCATATCTCTAGTAAGAAAAATAATTTGTTATCCCTTGACTTCAAAGTTCCCATCACTACTAGCTT
>JAWDEX010150774.1:0-22549 GCA_035221805.1 Trichilia hirta | reverse complement strand
TCGGTAATCCGGCTTCACTCATAACTTGTTTTTTTTTTTTTTATTTTAAGTAGTCTCTTGGGAGTTATTGTCCGAAGTTAAATATTACTTTGTGCAGTTCTTAGATTAATAGTAATAATAAAATTTTTGTGGTGCGCTGAATTTATTGTCGGAGAAAAATTTAGGTATCAACGTGATACAAAGAGAGATCAAATTAAAATGGAATATTTTTTATCATAATTAACTTTCACATCAATTTATATGCCAAAAATTTTTACCTATAACAATAATACAATGAAGATGGATGCATGCACTTTCTGTTGAAGGAAAATACATATGTAAGACTTTTTCATTAGGAAGTTACATCTACGTTACGCTAATACAAATTCAATAATATTGATTCTTCTTCCTTGTTCTTCTCTCCCGTTAATTCTAGTGAATGCCTTCTTTTATGGGTATAATGAATTAATATTATTACATCCAAGTCAAGAAAATATTTAATTCCTTACCAAGGAAAAAGAGAATTTAGTTCTTGTACGCGTCAAATATAACTAATGAATAATTTAAAAATGATGATGACAACTCCATTTTGATCCAAGTTGGCTATTAATTTCTTTTTCCTTTAAGTCTTTGTTGAAAATGGAAGTCATCATTTGAGTGGTCGATCACATAAACGATATCATAGGAAGATTTTTGTGTAGAGATTCGAAGTCATTAAATTAAGCTTACAAGGTGAAGACCATGAAGCCGACCAAAAATGTGGAAAAAAAAATAATACATGTATACGATACATAATAGAGACATGAGTTTAAGATTTTATGTATTTCAAATAAATATATTATATTATATTATTTTATTTTATTTTATGAAAATATATCATTATAATGAATGATAAGATAACAAATTATGTCGACATATATTAACATAACATCGTTATATAAACATTCATTTACTCAACACACTTTTGTAATTAAATTTCTACTATTTAAACCCATTAGAGTTTCAAATATATCCATACCAAATGAAAATCCCACCACCTAATGAAACAAAAATAGCTAATCACTCACATTATATTTAGTCAGAAATTGAAGGTATATCATTTTTTAATATTCTTTTCTCATCTTTAATTTCAGCTTCTTGTTTTTCAGTAACTTTTCTTGAATCCAACTTGATGTTCAATCAAAAAATAACCACTATTAATTATAATAATAATTCAAAAACAATCACAATATAAAGTTTCATTAAAAAGTGAATAACTTTACTATTTTCGAACTAAATTACTTTGATATTAATATTTTAGGAACTAAATTATTCTTAATTTTACTTTATCCCTCTCACTTTTAAAAACTCTAATTTTTGAACTTATTTTCTCGCTATTATATTTTTATTTTTACCCATTAAGTACACTATTGATTCCTCTTAAGCACTCCATCGACAAGCAATCACATTTAACGTTTGTTTTCAATTTATCTCTATTTGTTAATTATTGTTGATGCATTTGTGTAAAAATAAATTTTTGTTGAAAAATGAATAATGTGATTGGATTGAATAAGTATTTAAATATAGTTATTGGATTCAATTGTTGAATGTAGTTGTTGCCTTCATCTCTAAATTCAATACAGAAATTAGTTTGGCATCGTCCTTCTTATCACGAGGTTCTCTCTACTACCAGCCGAAACCATTTATTTACCGACATTGTAAGTCGTAGCTAGTTCTACTATGGTAGACAATCTTGTTGTGATATCCCTTCTTTGCTTATATGCTCTTGGAGAAAGAATCACAAAGCTCGTTTCTTTGCCTTGTCTAATTATCTGTGGAAGGTTTTTTGGAATTGAATCAGAAATGGTTCTTGTTCTTTTCAAATCAGTCTTTGTAAAAGGATTTATTAAACAATAAATTAATATGTTAGTGTTTTTGACTGTTTGTTTGTGCTATGTTTTGTTTTTGTTGAGTTTGAGTAATGATTATTTAATTAGCTTTTGGATGCCGAGAAAGTGAAGAAAAATTCAAAATTTTTTTGAATAATATGATTTAAAAAAATTTGCTTCACATTAATATCTGTAAATTTTTAATTTTTTTTTTTTGTAGAATCTGAAGCCTATGAATTTCATCTGAATTTGAATCCAAATATACCAATATCCATCTCAGATCCGAATTTTAGCCACCTCTATATAGGTATTAAAAGCAAAAGCACATTTTAAGATTCTTTATTCGTAAATTAATGACAACGAGATGACATTGTTATACCAATTTGTATGAATAATTTTGCATAAAAGTTTATATTACTAGTATTATAAGCGATGACAAGTGAGACAATTTTATTAAATTATTGTAAAAATAAAATTAATAAATATAAGCAAGTATAAAAATTTAGAAAAAACCCTTAAATTTAATGTTAATAAAATTTAAATTATAAAATATTTATTCAATTGAATTAGTTAATAGTCATTAAAAAATTACAAATAAATCGATATTATCTTATTAAATTAAGATATGAAATGATTTTAGAGATTTTCTTTTATGATTTATAAAAAATATATTGTAACATTCATTTTATGAGAAAGTTTGGGAGCACAATGCGAACATATTGATAATTCTCCACCTAAAAAAGCACTTTATATTTATATTTAAACAATGTGTTAAGTCAAAATAGAAATTGATTAGTACTTCAATCCAATTCTTCATTATATAAAAAGTATGTCTATGTTGATTTCTAAATTTCTTTACAAGACTTGTATATGAAAGAAGTGGTTCAACCATACTAATCATTGCCTAAATTAAAATAACCGAGTTTCTTCCATTTTCAATGTTTTATTTTATTTTATTTTATTTTTTTTCATTTTTCTAATAATATGTCAAACTCAAACTACTTTCCAAGTCATTTTTTAATTCAAAAATCTAAAAAAAAAAAAAAATCATAATATGAAGTTTGATAATTCATTTTACCATAGACCAATATTATAATATGAATTAAGATATAATTCTTCTCAATTCAAGGATGTTTATTTTTTGTCAAAAAATGACTTTAATAATTTTAATTATTTTTTTTATATTTAAATTTTAAACTCTTGAACCTCATTTTATCTCTCTATGTGTTATCCCTTTATATCTTAACCTCCTCTTATTTTTGTGTATACATGCAGCATTGCGAGATCAAATAAAAAATCAACTCTATCAAGATTGTAATTTATTTTATTATTTATTTGATACAATAAAGTTATATATTTACATAATAAAATAATGATATAATTTTTTTAAATATACTTTTTCATCGTCTTTATATCATACAATTGATTGATTTATAGTTGATGTGTGTATTTTAATAAAATAAATTATTATAATTTAATTTTTTTATGAATTATTCTGTTAATATAATATTTTTAAATAATATAATTATAAATGTATCTAATATTTCATGTCAGAAGGGGATATATGTTAAAATACATTTGTCAAAAATATATTATTTAGATTCAGAATTCAGTAAAATTTTTCAAATTATAATTTATAATCTGTAATATATATATATATAATAGAAGCACCATATTTACAATCAAAATGTCAATTATAATTTTATTCAAGTACCAAATTTTTAAATACCCTTGACAATAAATTACTTACAATAATAATTGTTAAAAAAACTCTCTTGTAATTATTTAATTTTAATTTTTAAATACTCTTTGTCATTAAGTAATTATGCTCACTATGTGATTCTTTTTCTAACTATTGGGCCTAAGTCCACCAGTAGCTCTAAATATAGAATTTTATTTATTTGGGCGATAGGATCAACTTGAGCCCATGTCCTCTTTCTCATCCTACAAGCATTGTTTCCTATCCTCCATTTGCTCTGAATTAATTTCCACTCTATTGAAATATAATTTATATTTAAAAAAAAAAGAACATGATATCTTAAAATGGAACACATTTTAATATAATTATAAATTTTAAAAAGAATTATATTTTATAATTATAACAAAAAATAATTTCTAAATTTGTAAGTCAATGATCTTGCTAAATTTGTAACCTATTAAACCATTAGGTAAAATATTTTACCATAAATTGCACCAAGTTAGATATAAGAATATATTTTTCAATTAATTTTTCATCTAAATTATTATCAAAATTAATTGAGAACAAGCACTATATTATAATTGTACCTATTTGACTAATCTCATTATTTTTCTCTTTTTTTCACTTTCTTCGCAACCAAACATCAATTAAATTAAAAAAAAAAAAGAAAAAGAAAAAGAAAAATTGATTATTACAATGACATTTTTCCTAAATCATGGGTCATAAATAAAAACATAAAATATTCCAATCACAACCTATTTGCGTGTAGAAAAGCAAAAATTAAAAAACATATATTTGAAATATAATATCTTAGAAAAAGGAAAACTGTGACCTTTTATACGTGTCAACGTGCCGTCCCATTTAGATTAAAAATAAAAAAAGGAATATTTAATTGATTAAGTGTTAATCCCTTTTATAATTTTTTAATAATATAATTTTCCTTAGCCAATCAGAATCCAACACGAGTAAAGACAAGATATACCAGCTTTTTTGTTGGGTAAATGTGTCAAAAGCAGGGAAGATCTCCATCGAAGCAAGGAAGAAATTCAGCCACTAGTAGCAGATTGTTTTGGTAAAATGCTTCACACGTGTAGTTCGCCGTACACGTGTTGATATGCTATTGGATATCATGAAGATTAGAGTAGTTGGTGACTTGATGTTTAATATGAATGCCTATGCGCAGTCTCTCTCTCTCTCTCTCTCTTTCTATTTTTGCGCTTTTCATTTTGGAGGTGGGACCCATGTAGCATTTGTATCTGACGTGGTGGATAGGTGGGCTGACATCACCTGGGGTTTCGACATCATATACTGACGTGGAGATCTAGTTGGACTAAGCAGCACATTAATAGTGGATCTTAGTTTCTCGATTTCTCCGTCCGATCAATAAATATTCGGCGAAAAATCGCGAAAAGGACGAAATGTCTTTGTTAGCCTCCACGAATTGCCAATGAAAATGTCTTCTTGTCGATTGCTTTTCCTTGTACAAAAGGGATTTATGTTTGGGGTGATAATTTGTGTACATGTGTTATAAATTTATAATATTTTTATGGTAATTCAAATTTAATTTATTTATTAATTATATCAAAAATATTGAATATAGATACGATTTGCATATTAATTTTATTATCTATTTATTAAATAAATGATACAATATGATATAATTATTTATTTATTAAATAAATAATTAAATTATTAATTCAATTTAATATATTTAATATATTTAATTAATTAGTATAAAATTTTAGTTATTTAACTAATTATTTAATTAAATATTAAAATATAAATAATTAAAATTATTATATTAAATAAGTATTTGATTAGACAGAAGTATTTGTTTGACATAATTATTCTTTTAAACACAATTAATTAATTAATTAATTAATTATATTTTAATCATATTTTAAAAACATAAACGAATTTAAAAAATTAAGTTTGAATTTAGTTTGATTATTAATCATATGAGATACAGTTGATTATTATTTGTACTAATTTTTTAAAATTTAAATTCATTTTATCGTATTAAATTTATATTAAATAATCTTATTATAATTCAAATTACTGTCCTTAATTATTAAATAAAGTTTTTTTTTTTTTGCATAAATCAAAACTTTAAATATATATTTTTTTAATTAAATTTTTTTTAATAAATCGAAAGTTTAAATATATTTTATTTTATTCAAAACTTAATTAAACTCAATTGTTTTAGAAAGGGTTTTGACGATTAATAAATGTTAGTAAAATATTAACAAAAACCTTCAAATAATATTTATACCCTTAATTATTATATTATTAGTTAAAAATTTAATATTAATATATAATATTTAATTTATTTTTTTTAAATTACATTAAAAATTTGGTGTTTGCGTTACAATTTCTTTTAGTCACTTTTATTCTATCTTAAATATAATGTGTTCAACTTTAAAAAAAAAAAAATGCAATGTCCTTTATTAAATTCTCATTAATTATATTTATTAAATTTATAAACTATCATGTAATTTCTTATAGTAATTATACTTAATATTATTAAAATAAAATAATTAATTTATAATTTTTGATATTACATAAAGAAGTAAGGAGTAAATTAACTTATTTAACGCACTTAATAATAAAAAAAAACTTATAATAATTATAAATTTTAAAATAAATTAAACTTTAGCATAGATTATATCATATTGTATGTATACGCATAAATAAAAAAAATTCAAGTTATATATATATATGTTTTATGCTTTTAGACAGAATAAAGCGACTTCTTTTGATATGTTTAATATAGTCCTAAGTATTATATTTAATTTGTAAATATTTTATCCACAAGTTGATTTTCAGAAGATTTTTTTTTTTTTTTAATTTGATTCTGCTAATTGAATATTTTATATCAAGTGGTCCAATATTCATAAGTATTTCTTAATAACTATGGTCTTAACTTGAAAATTTAATTAAAAGTAGTAAAAATTAATAGTAAATTCATATAGACATAAATTTTGGTGTTCACATTCTTTCATTTTTGTACTCAAATAAAAATAAGAACAATAAAATTAATAAATAATTTTTATTAAATATATTAATAGATTTTATTTTCTCATAGTTATCTTAGTTACTTTAAACTTTGGATACATATTATATTTATGAATATAAAATGATAATTTTTTTTTTAGTAAAATAGGTTTACACCATTAATTTTGTCTAATGATCAAACTTAATTTAGATAATATAATAAAAAAATTAAAAGAATTTAAGAGATGTATTTTTTAAAATTTTTAATTTTTTTCTTTTCACAAACAACATATACTTAATTAATAATAATTATTTTATAAACAAGAAAAAGATTGCCTTGTTAATTATTTCTTCTTAAAAAAAATTAATGGAGTTTGTTATTTTTTATTTTTAATTATTTATTATAATTTTGTTGTTTTCCTTGATTTCTTTCTTTCTTTCTTTTCTTTTTTATTCTTTATTATATTATGATAAGATTGTTAAAGTAGTTTGAAATTTGAATCCCATACACATTAAAATAATAAAAAAAACTTAATTTTATATTCCAATTGATATATAAAATAAAAAATTGAAAAGAAATAAACATTTTATTAACTAAAGTTATATCAATTTTCAAATGGGGTAGGGTACAAAGAGTAATTGCACCAACACGCATATGGCCAGAGAAAAAGATATTGATGACACTAAAAATGAAAGCAATGGGCCAACTCAAATTCTCGTCCCCAAATAAACCAAAAGGCAATAATGACAATTTAAAAAAAAAAAAAAAATCTTTGCGGTAACAGCATAGTAAAGTTAATAAAATATATTTAAAATTAAAAAAATTGAATACTAATTATTTAATATTAATCAATAAATCATATATATATATATATATTAAAAAGTGTCACAAATTATTGTAGCGTTTTAATCAAAAATATAAATTATTATACATTTTGACCTTGTTTTTGAAGTTTTTTTTATAGTATTAAATAAATTTAATAAATTCCCCTAAAATAAAGAAGTTAAATACATAAATAAAAGAAAGAGTGTTAGTTATACAAATTTTTATATAAATTTAATTATATAAATTAATATAATAAAAATTTATTAGTGTCATATATTATTATATTTTTATAAAATAAAGAAATTTTAAAATAAATTGTTAATACAATTATTATTATACGTAAACATTATCCTATTTTTAACGCGGTTGGCGATTATTTGAAAGAGAATTCGAGTTAAACTACTCTCTCCACCGTAGCCGAGGAAAAAGAAAAAGGAAAAGTAAAGCTTGCTGACTTGGATGTGGAAAGAGAAAAGTAGAAAAAGAAAGAGAGAGGAATCAGAAGATATCTTTAAGGCCACAAAGAAATTTGTGGCTGAGAATTTTTCTGGATGATGACGTGGCAATCTCTACCTGATGACCCAGATCAAAAACGTAGAATCCAATCCAACAGACAACAAAAACGAAAAAACACAAACAAACACAACTTCAATTAACACGTACACCTTGTCAGATCTCTTTCTCTCTGTCTTACAATTACAGCAACACTACTCTCTTTTCTCTCTCTAAAAAGGTTTTATTTTTATTTTTATCTTCTTGTTTTTTAATCCAGTTTTATCGGTTTTCCTTGTCTTCTGAAATGGCGGAGCAGAAAGACCAGGGGATAAAACTCTTTGGAAGGACGATACCTTTGCCGGAGGTGATACCAGCTGCAAAGGTAGATACTGGGGATGAAAGAATCGATCAAAATCGAACTTGTTCAACAAATTCTTCACCGGAGGAAGATAAGATCAGAGATGGAGAAGAAAGAGAGTCGGATACGGTATGTGATTTGGTGGGAAAAGTTGGATAATTTGAGGATGACCCAGTGTTCTATGGTGAAAATTATTGATGGGTCGATCTTAATTTGGATTGGTTTTCCGATGGTGGATTGATTTATAGGGTTTTGGGTTCATTTTGAAATTCAGGACCTCGTTTAATGCTATTGTCTAGATGTGGCCAAGTTTTTTTTGAGAGTTCTGTGCTTATTTTTATTGGTTGAGGTTTATTTTTCCATTGGATTTCCAAGTTTAGGGTAGAATTGAGCGTTTTGGGATGGGCTTGGTTTTCTTGCGGTAGTTTAGGTTTATTTTTTATCCATTTGGGGTAGCTACTGGTCTGTGTCTCTATATTGGAGCATAATCAGAGGAAGTGATTTGCCGATTTCTGTCCAAAACATGTTTGAATTTTTGCCATGCACTTTTCGGTGACTTTTTCTCTCCGTTGATTTATTCTAAGAACTTATTTCTTCTTTCACTTTTTCAGTTTGTCTGGAGAAAGTTTGAATTTGCCATCAGAATTTAAAATCTGGGGGTTAAGTTCTGCAGTAGAAGTTTCCTAATTGAGTATTCAGGATTAATTTTGTTTTTACGTCTACTATCGGCTTTGTTATTTGGTGGTAGATGAGAATTTGAAGTAATAGCAACTTGTTATGTAGTTTGAGCTGAGTTACTGAACATTTTATGGATGATTATATACCTATAATCGCCACAGATTCTCACCAGAAGTTGGATTCATCCTCCTCAACTCCTATTGCATTTCTAAATTTATTTTTAGGCTGTCCAAGGGACAAAATTGTCTGTCAATCTGTTAGGTGCGGTAAACTAATATGGCTCGGGATTTGGGTTGTATCAAGTCAGTCTTCAAACATGAAAGTAAAGAAAATTTGTAATCAGTCTGCATTTTGCCTATTACTTATAACTTATCTCAAGAAAGTTTTTCATTTTCTAAGCATAAGGTTATTATTTTTATTATTGGTTTTCTGCTCGTTAAGAATCTGGTTTTGATGCTTATCTTCCTGAATACAAACTATGATAAACACAGGACATGTCAGAAGAGAAGCCTGCTGAGACTAAACAGGAAGATGGAGCCCCACCTGTGAACTCTGAAGAGTCATCAAATCCAGATTCAACCTTGGGGATAAGTGAGGATCCTAAAACACAATCTGTTGAGAAGGAGAGTAGGACAGTAAAAACTTCAAAGATAGAAGAAGAGCATAGTGAGCAGAGTACTCCACAAGAAAAGACCTTGAAGAAACCTGACAAGATCATTCCATGCCCCCGTTGTAACAGTATGGACACTAAGTTCTGCTACTACAACAATTACAATGTAAACCAACCACGACACTTCTGCAAGAACTGCCAAAGATACTGGACGGCTGGTGGGACAATGCGAAATGTACCTGTAGGTGCTGGCCGCCGAAAGAACAAGAACTCATCTTCTCACTACCGTCACATAACTGTCTCTGAAGCTCTACAAAATGTTCGAAATGATATTCCAAATGGAATCCACCATCCTGGATTGAAAACTAATGGTACTGTTCTCACTTTTGGCTCAGATGCACCTCTTTGTGAGTCAATGGCTTCTGTTCTGAATATTGCTGACAAAACAATGAGAAATTGCGAAAGAAATGGGTTTCATAAACCTGAAGAATTAAGAATTCAATTAACTTATCGAGGTGGAGAAAATGGGGATAATCGTTCAAATGGATCTTCAGTGACAACTTCGAATTCAAGGGATGAGGTGGGCATGACTGCATCACAAGAGCCAGCTATGCAGAATTGTCAAGGCTTCCTGCCTCAGGTACCTTGCTTTCCTGGGACTCCATGGCCATACACATGGAACTCAGCTCAGTGGACACCTCCAGTTCCCCCACCAGCATTCTGTCCTCCAGGCTTTCCTATGCCATTCTACCCTGCGGCTGCTTATTGGAGTTGTAGTGTGCCAGGTACTTGGAACATCCCATGGATTCCTCATCCACCTTCTACAAAAACCCCAACCTCAGGTCCCAACTCTCCGACGTTGGGGAAGCATTCAAGGGATGAGAACATGGTAAAAGCAAGCGACTCTAGTGAAGAAGAGCCACAAAAGGCCAATAATCCTGAAAGATGCCTCTGGATTCCAAAAACATTGCGGATTGATGATCCAGGAGATGCTGCAAAGAGCTCCATATGGACAACACTAGGAATTAAGAATGATAAGGTTGATTCCATTGGTAGGGGAGGACTCTTTAAAGCATTCCAACCGAAGAGTGTTGAAAAAAATCATGTAGCTGAAGCTTCTCCGGTCTTACAAGCCAATCCGGCAGCATTGTCTAGGTCACTTAATTTCCAGGAGAGCTTGTAATTTGGTAGGTCATGGAACTGTCATTGCTTGAGGTGGCTCAAATGACTTGGTGATGTTCTACTGATCCATACAAGTTACAAGTCTCTTTGATTTTTGCACACAGCCTATGTCGTACCCATTTGCAGTCCTCATTTGTAAAATGAACTCTTGAAGCAGTTAGGCTGAGAGGAACACGAAGGGGTAGTTTCCTTTCATATCTTCTTAGGAGAAGAGAGCTTAGCTGAAGTGGCAACTGATATTTTTTTAACTCAATTTCTTTTTGATGCCAGTACAACTAGGTACTTTCTTGTGTTCAGTTAGATGGTTTGGGAGTTCATGTATATATTTATATGTAAAATAGCGAGACTTAGAACAGAGTGAGTTTGTGTACCATAAATCCCCCCCGTACTAAAATAAATTTGGGATTCAAGTTCAACTTATTGTCATTTGTACATTCAGTTTCTGTTACCTTATGTACTTCTTGCTGATGAATGACGGGAGACTCTTCATTTCTGTAGAATTGACATCCAAATTCAATGTCAAATGTTCTGAGATATTACCCATCATCGACTGTAACCAAAAAATGCTGCCTTCAGCACAATATGCAACAGTACCAGTCATGGAATTGAAGATTGTTTTATTGTCCATTTCCGAGAAAAATCCAATGCAGTTAAACCAAACTGAATGAAGCCAAAGGAGTGAACACAATGCATAGGAATTGAGATTGCTCAAGAGACAGAAGAATGGGTGGCAGCCAGTAAGAAAAGTTGCAGGTAGGCCCCCTGCCTATCTGATAGACTTCAATTCTAATCAACAAAAGGCCAAACCGCTTTCTCTTTCAGACAATACAGCCAAAACAGCCAGCATCAAAAGGTGGAATAGGCTGATTAACTAAAGCTTTCCTTTCTTCTATTTGCTTCTTTTTCTGGTGAATGGAGCAAACCAAGTGAATATTAATCCTTGTGTCTGAAATTATCTTCTCCTAGTCTTTTAATCAAGAATAATTTAGTAAGCTATATATTATTCGCATTAGAACAAGTAATACTATCACGGAATATTATATTTTTGGGCAACTTTTACATTATATATAATTTTAAATTTATATGTATGAATTAAATTGGTAGGTCCCTAACTGCATCACAATGAATATGTACGCCTCAAAATTGCTGTGTACCCAACAGTTTAAAGCCAGCAAGAGATATTTTGTGGTGTTATTGGCTCTAAGTTTGGTCACTCTTTCTGTGAACCATGTTTTACATGTGGGACCCAAAGCATGTGATGATATGAACCTTCTTTGGCCTTCTCTTTGCTTACTTTTCTCTTCTTTTCCTTTGCGTCCTTTTGCCTGTGTGGGAAGGAAATCTGAGAGCCCTTGCTTGTGTTTATCACCATGCTCCTCGCTAAATGTGATACGCATGATTTGTATATTGTGACAATTTTCTTTCGAAGTAAGCGTTGTTGAACTGCAGCCACTCATTTGATATCTACTAATAATTCATGATTTTGACTCCCGTTGATGGGCATTTGGTTTAAAACCTTAACCTCTCACGGAGGCAGTGTAACTACTATTACCTGGATTGGGCACGTCGGTCACTAGCAGCAACATTTTTGATAGCTCAAATTTATGCAAAGAACGGGGCAAAATATTTTAGCCATTGGCTAGCTAAGATATTGCATCATGGGCCTATTTTGATTTTGATAGTTAGATTGTGTCAATCAAGATTTAAAATTTAAAATTTAAAATTTGAAAGATAATAGATAATAGATAAGATGATAAGATGAGATGTCAAAATCTCGTATAACTTGATTAGTACTTGTGAAAGGAATTGTATAATGTTCATCAAGTTTGTAAGTTTGCTTTACACATGTTATATCTAATTTTAAATTATCGTTTGACATTACATATTATGAATCCATTAAATTCATACCATATCATATTGAGTTTTGAACTTTTTTTTTTTTAATTTTTATATTTCTCAATTCTTTTAAAAATTTTTTAATTAATTAAAATATTCAAAATATCATTAAGCATAAATTTTTATTAATCATTTGTGTTTCTGTGTTGACTTCTATGGTACCCTAATAAATTTTTTGTGAATTTATGTGAAATTTCTTATCATGTCTACCCAATCTCATTTAATATCTATAAATATATGTATACAAGATGTTATTCGATAGATACTAGAAATGGTATTATCATTATCTTTCACCTTATTCTCTCTAACACTTAAAACTTTCCCCATAATTTGTCCAACTTGTAACTCAATTAGAGCGTCTTTCTTTGGAAAATAAAACTATACATGTATCATATTGATTGGTGAAGAACGCTAAGTCAACCCCATCTCCCAAATATACATTATGTTTTACTTTCCAAGTCCCTAAAGGCTTTAGATTATCCAAACTAGAGACAAAAACATTATTAATCCAATAACCCAAATTAAATCATTAAAAAAATTGTTTTCCCATTTGGTGCCCGTTGTTGTATGCTGCCTAGAATAAGTGGAAAGTCTATTTGTTAATCATTTATAAGAAAGATTAGTGGAGGATAAAAAGTAGAAAGCTTCTTCTCACTTTGCCTAAAAAACAAGACTTAGCAACATTCTTGTTACTATCATTTAGTGGGAGAAGACCTAACTTTGGTAGTTGTTATCATGGAAAGATATATAAGCTTTTAGCATATTTTTTTCATACACCAAAAGGTTGATCAAATTGGAATTAATTTATTTAATATTATATCTAACATGTGTGTAAGTCAAATATCCTTTTAAATTGAGTTTTCAAAATGATAATTTAATTAATTTCAAATTTAATATATTTAAAATCAGATTACTCTACAATTGAAGGATTATCTTATAAAAGTCGCCCCTAAAGAGTAATTTATTTGGTTAGCCAACCGAATTTGAAACTTGGGAGCAAAATATTTGTTGGGTATATGGGGTTCTTTCAACTCATCTATGATATAGTTTAAAAGTGACAAAGTTTTTTAACTTGCAATCCATCTATAATGTTTGTCTTGTAACTCGCTTACGAACCTGAAAATAAAAGTTGAAGTTATAATAATAATAATAAAAAAACTTATAAAAGTAAAATAATTTCAAATATATCAATAATATATAACCCACAAACTTTTATATAAATTTTTACATACAAACTAATATTATAAATTTTGAATTCATTTCTATCTAACTAAACTCTTTTGGGTAAGAGTTTCAACTTTTGTTAATGGTTTTAGTAAGCTTAAATTTTAAGAGAGACTACATTTGTTGCTTCTAGTTTTGAACACATGGTTGGCATTCATGGAGTTTCATGTGTTTAGTGGAGCAAGTTTACTTCCATCCTTAATTAATTAATTATTGCCGTTGTGATCCTTTGATCAATTTTATTTTAAGTAAATATTATTTAAAAAAAAAAGAATGGAAAAGTAAATGGGTTCATTTGAATAATTGGAAATGTTTACATGATTGAAGATTTACTTGTTTCCTGAAAAAAAAAAATAATAATTATTATTATTTCAAAAGAATAATATTAAAAATATTAATTAATTCGCCAAATAAAAACAGAGCTAAAGTTAGCAATTTTGGAGGTTAAAATTTTGAAACAAATTTATAGAATTGAGTGAAAAAATTAAATTTTAAAGTTAAACAATCAATGTTTTTAAAATAATTTATTTTATGATTTAATTATAAATATATCTTGCGTAAAATATTTTTTTTTGTCACATCTGTGGTGGCCTTCACCCTCCACGATTAGTTGTAGTTTCGATTTTGGATTACATTTATTTAGATAACTTAACGTGACATTATATGATATAAACAATAAAAATAAAAAATTAATAAAATAAATAAAAATATAATTTTATGATAAATATATAGATTAAGAAATGTTATATCATATGATAATATAACTACAGCAGACATGAAACTAAAATATATTTAATATTTAAAATTTTTATTATATATAAAGATGTAAAAAAGAAAAATGGAATTTAGTTGACAGCTGATAAAATATTAAAAACAGATCTCAAAATGGGGTACTTATTAGATTTTAAGAATTAAAATAAACAAGTCAACTTCCAAAGTCTCTCAAATCCTAGAGAAATTATTTTAATTTTATTATTATTCTTCAGTTATAATAAATATAAAATAATTTTTAAAAACATTCAAATTTACAAAATATATATTTTTATTTCTTTAATAATATTGAAAATCTTTTTAAAATTTATTTACATTATATAATTCTCCATTAGAAAACACTGAACACACTCTTTGCCGTCTGCCTGCAAAAATTTTGAGAATATCAAAATATAATACTAAAATATGATCTCAAAACATAATCATAAGGTTCTCTCGCATTGACATCACTGAAAAATTAGTTCAAACAGCTGCAAGAAACACTATTTTTTTGGCAACAGCGGAAGCAATTTTCGCTTTCCAGGTTCCAGGCCTTGGAAAAATTCAATATAAAATTACATTTTCGAGCAGCCCACTTTCTTTTATATACACAGAAAATTTCCCAATTTCTCTCTTATTTACAAAAATTTATTGTGTATACAGAGTGCACCACCACCACCAAAAAAGCAATTTAAGTCTCTTCATTGGATCTGAAGCTGAAAACTCTTTCCAAGAAATCCAAAGCAAAGGCTGTATGTTTTTATTATTGCCAATCTTTTCGATCAGCTCATATAAAACCAGGCAACGATCTACCCATTTCCCGGAATTGTACAACAAATAATGGGTCGGGTTTGCTTTTTCAGAGTGTTTCTAGTTTCAATGCTTCTGGTGTTCTGCTTCTCCCCTGGTATACGACTACCATAATTCCTGAAGTCTTGCTTTCGTTTTCCTTTCACTTTTAATTTCTTCAAGCTGTTACTTACTTTCTTCTTTCGATTTCCAGGACTCGGTAGACAGTTGATGGAGAGTACTGTTGAGGCTCAAGATTTCACAGTTCATATCCAGGTTGTTTTTCTTGTTTAATTTGTTTAATTTGCTTTCAATTTTTTATTCAAAAATTTCCAGCGCATAAAACAAAATTGATTTGCCTGTAATATTCCAGGAAGCTGGAGCAGAACCAAGGGAGATGATAGAACTGATGGATTATAAAGAGACTGGACCAAACACAAACCCAAAATCTGGATTTTCAGTCAGCCCTCCTCCACAACACCACTAACTAATTAAGAAGATTATTGCTGTTGATTTTCTGTTGTTCCTGTTTTTGTGTAACATAGTGGATTTGGGAAGCACTAAAATTCTGTATTATTATGTTGGTTATGTGTTCTTTAATTTGCTTAACTTCAATCTGTTAAGAATAACTTGAAAGTTGTATAATTTTTCAAATTGTATTCAAATGAGTTGCCTACCATGAAAAAAGTAAATTCATGCTGTTAACTTCATGCATTATATATAAAGCGTATGAATTTTATACTTCAAGATTCATAGATGATTTCAATTCGTGGGTTTTCTTGTTCATGAGCGTAGGAATTAAATATGAATGAATATTAAAAGAGGGTCCATTGTGTAGAGGTGATTCTACAATTGAATTGTTTTGTTTGGTGAGACAAAATAAAAAATATGAGAGGAAATGGCTAGATCTCTAGAATGCACCGAAGAAATTGAGAGAAAAAGAATTTAAATTATTATTTTGCAGTGTACAAATTGTTAGAATTTTCATAACTTTTATGAGTTATTAGAATATTAGGAATGGAAAAAAAAAATTATTGAATTGAACTTAGAAAATGGAACAAAATAATTGCTTTGCTTATGTACTTCCAATAATGTCACAATGCGCATTGGTGTTTAAATGAGTTTAATGGGCCTAATTTTGGATTACTTGGCCCATAAACTCAACCCAGCTTCCCAATTCACATAGAAAGAATACTCAATAAATGGGCTTCCGATTCCCATTTCTGATACAATGTACGTCACTTTCACCAATACCAAATATCTAAGTCCTGGATTGCACAAATACCCAATGAAAAATTGACAAAGTTTATGATGAATAAAAGTTAAATTTCTAATGCTTTCGTGAAGTTTCCCGTCTTGCATCAACTTCCACTATGAATTTACACCTACCCAAGCTTTCTTCTAATAAAATGGATGATAAACTCTACCTAATGTAGTAGGTGTAAATCAGAAGACAAATACAACTAGATACAAACATTATGGTTTGATCATGTTAGGCTATTAGTTTAACATTTCTTGTGCTCACATTGTATTAAATTTTTTTAAAAAAATTATAATTAAATATGCCGTATCTTTAATTATATTTATATTTAAATACAAACGTGTAATTCAATTGAAACTTATTATTGAGAAAAATAAAACCACCGAAAAGTCTAAATTTCTAAGTATCACTTACTCTAGTGCACTCAATCCCCTCCTTTCACATCCAAATTTATTCAAAACGTGCAAGGATAGATTGGAATTAAGAATGACATCAACAATTTCTCAAAATTTTCCATGCCCAAGGGTCCACGAAGACTTATACCAAAAAGTCCCAAACCAATAATACAAAAGAGTTGCCCCCAATTGACGAATTTCGATTTTGATTAAAAGCACAAAATAGAATAATGAGGAAGACCCCTAAAACTTGCTTCCAAGAAATTTACATTTAAGAATTGTCGTTACTTTAAAATTAGTCGACTCAGGGAAAGAATATGAGACTTATAATCGAGTCCCTGAGTTTTTTTGTCTTCTTAAATAAGGACATAAACCATTTATGTTAACGATGTGCTTGGTCCATAACCTTATTAAACCGACCCAATTATTTTTATTGATTAGATTTTTGATTATTGTCCGGATAGAGTATAATTAGCACTAAAAGTAATTATTAAATTGTTTAACTAATAATATATCATAAAATAGTATAATAAATTTAGGATATAGTTCTTACTTCAGAATTAAACTTTAATTCATGTTATTATATATATTTAATATTCTGTATCTTTTAAAATGATATAAGAAATTCAATATTTATATCTTACTCATATAATGATATAAGAGATTTATTTTTTTTTTCTGTAATATTAAAAAAATAAATAAGGAAAAAAAATTTACACAAAAAGGTATTTTGCTTACTTCAATGAGGATATTTGGACCAATTTGATATTAAATAAAAAACTATCCTTTTATTTCCAATACTCACAATACCTGAGGACTCATATGATAGAAAAACCCAAATAGAAAACCAGCTAAATCCAAGAATAATGAGACAATAAAAAAAGGCAGGCGGAGCCTTTCTTCACTCATTCCCATTAAGCAGGAGCGGAGAAATTTCCTCTTCCTTTGAGCAGAGTGACCAATTCTTCTCCATGAATTTTCCATGCAGCGTAGCAGCCATCTCCTGGAAAGCTGACTACTTTGATGTCTTCAAAGTCAAGACTAAATCACACACTTCTTTATAAATTGGACAACCCTCAATCTCCTTTGTCCACAACAAATCCATGCAAAGAATTTCTTCCTTCCATACTTCACAAAGAACATCAAGCACACAAGAATTAACACAAGTCTTGATGGCTCTTGGCTATTTGTCCTATCTCATCAAAATGGAGGAATCATCAACAAACAAGAACCAACACCCCTTACAAATCTTTGCAATCGTTCATGCTGTATTAATTCGTGTTGTATTAATTCATGTTTTGTTATTTGATAAATTTCTAACATGGGTCCAAGGATTTTACAGTTTTTTCTCAAGTTTTTGGTCTTTTTTTCAATCCCAACTTGAGTCTTCCAAGCCAGGAAATTGGGATAAGAAGAGACAGAATGTTGAGTTGTGCAGCAAACAGAGACAATCTAGCTTCAAGGAAAGGAAAGATGATGACAGTATCTCCAGGGAAGAAGTGGAGATGATCATGGAAAGATTGACACTTTTTTGCAGCCCAGAAGGTGAGGAGCTTCCACGGAAGTTGGATTCCAGGGAGCTTTCACGGCTGTTTGAAGAGAACGAACCAAGTTTGGAGGAAATGAAGGAAAGTTTTGACGTTTTTGATCAGAACAAAGATGGTTTTATAGAAGCCTTGGAGCTGCAGAGAGTTCTCCTTATTTTGGGCTTAAAAGAGGGATTAGAGCTGGAGAATTGCACAAAAATGATCAGAACATTTGATGAAAATGGAGATGGAAGGATAGATTTTAAGGAATTTGTAAAATTTATGGAGAGTTGCTTTGTTCAATCATAATTCATTGTCTAATATTAATACAAACAGAACTTACATTCAATCTATTCTTTTTCTTTCAACTTCAATATTTTTATTTTTCTCATTTTCCTCTGTAGTTGCTATATCAATTTCTATGTGACTTCTATTAGATTCTCTACATTTCAGAAATAATTCCCGTATCATGTAAACCATTGTTGAAAATGTTTTTAAGTATCACGATTTTGACTAATCAATTAAATCAACCAAATACTGATAAAAAATAAATGTTTAGATGCATTCAACTGTGACTCTCTTTTCAGCATTTGAAAAGGAATTGGTAAAAATCAGATTAAGGTACCATATTAAGAGAATCTAGAAAGGAATTCAGGGAGAGAATTTATGAAGAAATGGAAAAATACTCCCATCAGTTTATTGCAATTGCTTCATAAAGCTTCTGTTACTACTGATATCACAAACAATCCGTACAGAAAACTTAATAGACACACAAGCTTTAGCTTAATAAATACAGGTCATGCATAATTGTTGCTTTCACACTGCTACGCCCCTATCTTTTCTTGCATCCTCGTTACAGTCAATGGTTATTGTCTATATCTCTTAGGACTGGTATGACACAGAGAAGTTTCCATACCGGTTGAAGCATTCTTGCTGTCAATAGTTTCACCATAAACGCCTCTTTTATCCCCTGTAGTGATTAAGTACAGTGAACCAGGAATGTGTAGAAGTGGAGACTGAAGTAGGTTTGGCAGCTTACTTCAAGAATTCTGTGGCTGTACCAATATCTTTTGTTGGTCTGAAGAGTGAGGTATCTGGGGGTGCACTCCACCTTGAAAGATTTGGCCTTGCCCATCTACCACTGGTGATCATAGCTTCCATCTTGCTGCCATTTTTGTGATAGTGTTCAACATGATCTCCACTGAACGCGGTGCCTCCAATCGGCTTGTGCCAATCCATTCATGGGTTGACTAACTTCAGTTTGCACCTCGGTAATGAGCTCCTAAACCTTATGTGGGCTATCATGAACTAATCTCGAAGACATAAGCCATTTATCCTGAACATGTCCATGACGACTTAGTGGCTCGACCTTCATATGTGAGCTATGCTTGTATTAAGTGACAAAAGGTGAATGAAAGTGAGGCTGCACAAGAGTTTAATTTTTTGTAATACAAGTCTCTGCAGTATATGCATGATTGTACGCAACTGGATGTCTCCTCCCTTCAGCATCAACAACAACTGGCTTGCAGACAAGGTTAGAGGCGAAGCTTGTTTTGCTCCAAGTACCCTCTGGGGAGCTAAACTGTTGTATGTAGAGTAGCCTCTCTATGCATAGCTTTATTGAATTAATCTTCCCTTTTAACAATCCAAAACGAATCATCAATTCAACAGGCATCAATTTGCACCAGAACTCAAGCTGTGTTTGTAGCAGTATCATCAGGTTAATTGGTTGCATATTGCCTGATGCTGGAAGTTTATGAACAGAAATGAAGTATTCCCTGCATATTCTGTTCTTGACCAAAATGAAAGTTGAATTAGACGTAAAAAATCTCTGATTCCGTTTCATGAGCATCTCAATATCGGAAAAAAGGGGCCATCTCATTTGAGCTACATAGTATTGGGAGGGCATCACCAGTAATCTGCTTATAGAATATGAATCTGTGCCAGCAAGGGTTTCTTTATAACATTCAATCTTTTATCATATGACTGAGTAGCCAGTGAAGTATCACCAGTAATCTGCACCAGAGCAGCACAATTCTTGAAAACGATGGAAGCGGTTAGCATCTCTAACAATTATATACCTTTTTGGTAGCTTTCAAATAAGGCAGAATGGCAGTCATCACATATCCTAAGATTCATAATTACATAAGTAGGTTCTTCCGAAGGCGTTTTCATGAGACCGTATGCTATGGCCAACTTCTCACTGTGATAGCTAAGAAAGTCTTCTTTCTGATGATCATCCACGTCATGAAGTAGAGCAGCACCATCCGGCACAATACCCTAGAGCTTTAATCTTAGCTAACAGTTCTCTTACCTTCTCATATATCTGACTAGACTCTGGGTGATTACTGCCATCAGATACAAAAACACGGATAATATTCCTTACCTCAATCCAACTCTATCTGAGTTCTTTCTTAATGTTCCTTATCCTCATCGACTTCCAAATCTTTGACACTCCATCCCATCTTTTTTCCTCCGCTCAAATATTAGACAGCAATGTAATCATGAGGGTCCATCTCTATCATAAATTCAGCAATCCGCCTTCCGAAACCATAATTTTGATGGACATGAGATGCATTGAGCAAAGTTGCCAACATTCACAGTTGCACCAGACCCAAATGGCCATAAGCAGAGAGAAGCCCAACAAGAGTTGCAGGGTTAGGATATTCTTCCTTAGCCAACATGTCTCGAAACGTAGTCAGAGCTTCCCTACCTTCATTCAATATCAAAAGGGTTGATATTGTGTTTCTGCCGATTAATGAAATTGGAAGTTAGAGAACAGGATTGTACCAGATGTGCGTGTATATGATTATGTGGTGGATGATTTGTCGGTTTGCCGCAATTCAAGTTGCGGGGTGTGAGCTGCGCGCTGTGTCTGGCTGAAAAAAGTCGTTTAACTCGATTTTATGACATTTAATATCAAATCGATAATTTCGCTTCAAATTGGAAGGATTTGTTAACAAAATTCTAACGGAAGTTAGTTTTATGGGTATCTGTCAGTATCTGAAATTGTAGGGGTATCTAATCCCAATCTAAAAGTCACTAGTGTCATGTGGAATAAGCTAAAACCGGAGAGGTAAGTGTCATTAAACCTGCAAGGTCTGTCGTCTAAGCCTGTGATCGCGGAAACATGACTCGATCGAATCACCAGTAGGAATCCCATATCAGGTCAACTACACAATGAATTTGTAATATCCATCAGAAGGAAATGTTTTCTTTTTCTTATTCTTCAAATCAAATTTCGATCAGTGAACGGACATTAGTTAGAGTGCACAATGACCTTCATATGCTGTTAATAATGTTCTGCTATCAGTTAGGTAGATTGTAGTTATCACTTTTGATGGCAATATATATATATATATATATATTGGTTAGAGTACTCAATGACCTTCATATATATTGATGGCAATATATATATATTGTTTAGAATTTAGTGGGGTTGAATGATGATACAGCAACAAGGAAGAAAACTGGGGATTTTGAGCTGTTATGGGATCTCGGGGTAAGCATGCAAATGGTGAGTTTGGAAGTGCTATTGAGTTGGGCCTTTTTTTTAGAGCACCCAAAAGCCAACTGTTTTGGAAACAAAAAATTGTTTTCTCGATTAAGAAATAGTTTATGGGAAAAGATATATCAAATACTTTCCAAAACCAAGACAAAGTACTCTTCTTTTCTTTTCTTTTTTTTTTTTTTTTTATTATGAGAAAACTTTTATACTCAGATATTAATGTGGCGGTCTGTCATACACGGGCCAGACACTTCTTTGGAGTACGTGTCCGTAGACCACACAGTACTTATCCTGAATCAATTAAGATTATGTACAAAGATTATACTGCAGTGGTATCAAGTACATGTCCTGAATCAATTAAAATCATGTACAAGAACTACACTCCAGTGGTACCAAATACAGGATAAAACTTCGACTGCACCAAATTCTTACACTTAAATGTACTCTAAAAAGTTCGAACTCAGAACTAGCATAAATGCCCCTTAGAATAAAACCACTCGGCTACACACCT